>JAZGTK010000080.1:17564-184988 GCA_036877625.1 Ambastaia sidthimunki | reverse complement strand
TCTCCATGGAAAATTATATTTTAAACGATTAATGTACGATCTTTATATTACGATCTAATGATACGAACTTTACGTATCGTTTCCAGTGGCAGTGAATAATATAGAAAATATTTAAAGGTCTACTTATGATAAATTATGGGACCCCCCCATTGGCTGGGGCCCCTGGGCACTTGCCCGATTAAGTCTATGGATAATCTGGCCCTGACTACAACCAGTAAAATAACTCTCACCCTAATCATGTATCAATTACTCTATAACCTTCAAAGTAAACAATATAAATTATAGTTAGATTAATGACTGACGAATAGTCAGTGGATAGTAGCTACTATGTTATTGTTAAGGAAGAGATGATGGAACCAGCCTTGAAAAGATGAGACTCTATTAGATTACCCATGTTTGCAATTAGAGCCATAAGAACTCAAAAGCCTCAGATCTTGAGGAACCTGTTATTTCTTTAGCCTCACTGACATACGCGCCTACATTCTTCTTTCCTGTTTCGGTGACCTAATATACCCTAGTGAAGAGGACAGATAAAACCTAGGGCTCAACAGGAGTAAAGATGCTGTCTAAAGCCCTGCTCTTTCAAACCTCTCTCCAGACGTGACTTTTCACCCGGTGTCTGTGTTTTTCAGGGTGAGGGAGAGAGAGTTGTGTTAGCACAGAAGAAGTGGCATGACTCTACCTTTGTTGTTGTTGTTGCTGTTGCTTTTTTCTTTTTTCAATTGTGTTGTTTTTTTCAATTTTTCTGCATGGGTAGGATTACAAGTACAACTTCCGTGCGTCATCGCTTAGGGTTCATGCCCCTCTGAGCTCTTTCCTGGATGAGATGACGGGCTTCATACACAAGAAGTCACACATGTCCCCCACCCCCATCCCTCTCAATTATCATCTTCCTCCTAACACTCTGGTTTGACTGACACCTGCTGACTGGACAGAGAAAAGCTTCTCTCTCTATCACATTGAAAAGCATTGATGCCTCTGAAAGTCCCTGAATGAAAGGCAACACAAACCAAATCTGTTTGAAATGAGTAATTTTCCTAGGATTGACATTTAGGTTCATCATTCAGAAATGCGTTTGAATCAGTACGTTCACCGCACACGACTCACATGCAGCGCACCATAAACATGGAGCTCATGGTGATGCGGTGTCTGATCTTTATGGAGAAGTGCTAATTTATGCACTCAGGATATGTGGCAGGTCTAATTGTCACTTTGATTCTATACTTGCCTTGGATGCTTTATTTGCACTCCTTAAACAACCCAATTCATTCCATTGACAAACACTTCCAGCATGGGAGAGTCAAGCAATGGCTGCAGGGAATAAATGTGAACAAATGTGCTGCTCTGCTTGTGATCATTGACCTTGGCTTATGTCTTCATGCTAAGATCAGCAAGCAGAAAGAGCTCCACTGATATTACTGTTGTTAATGGAATGAATCTTTTACCAGGAATTGCTTGTAAGGAAACTTCATACTTAATAGTGGCTGCAAAGTTGTTAGTGATTGCTGGACTATACAGGATAGAGAATTTGGAGAGTTAGAACACCTGTTTATGTTTCGTGCCAGATCTACTGTAATTATCTGGGTTTATGTGATTTACGAGCAAAAAGGTGTCTTTTAATTACGTTTTATATCTCAGCCACTGTTTTACTGTTTTGTTGTGTTACAGTTAACATGTTGCAGTCACCACAAAGACTCATTTGCAGATGTTTTCATAGGGTGGCTAAGTGTGAAAACTGTGGCTGAGTGGCGTTTTTGGTGTAATTGTTTGAGTGATATGATCATGCAGTTCAGTGCTAATTTCACAGCTTTGTTAATGCTTTGTTAAAAGAGCATCTGCTGAATATACAAATTATACAAAAAGTAGAAACATTATGCGCTATGTTGTTACTCCAAGTGATATGTTGTGACAGAAAAAGTAATATGTTTAAAGAACTGTCCTTTTAGATTACATTTACCATTGTCTTGCTATTGTAACTGTATCTGTGCTCCTTGCTGTTTTTGGTGGGGCAGTATAGTGTTTTTCTTCTCACTGAATCCCAAAGCATTTCCGGTGAGTTATAACTTTACATTATAACTAACAGTGATGATGTCACAGGACAGGTATGGGTGAGTGTGTGGGTCAGCGAGAAAGGACAGATGGTCAATTAATTGTAAAAAAATTGTTTTTTGAGACAGTCTATGATGTTTTGATGTTTAGACATAGAAAGTGTGAAATATGGCTAATATGTTTCAGTTATTTTACAAAAAATGTCTGTTCGTGATACTTATACATATGTAACAACATTGTGCTCTTTCTCTCTCTCTCTCTCTCTCTCTCTCTCTCTCTCTCTCTTTATCTCTCTCTCAGGCTCTGCTGATGACTCATCGGCCTTATTAAGGACCCAGAAAGACTATGAGTACTGTGCTCAGCCCTGGACTATGCCTTGCTAATTATTTTATTGCACATGCCTTCATTATGAAATAGAGGGGAAGAGTTTTAAACAGCAAACAAGGAAAAAGCAGGCAGGAAACAGGGGCATAGAAACAAATAGCTTTATAAAATTCTTCTTCGCACAGTAATGAATTTCTAATATAAGCACATAAATGAAGTTATAGCATTTTATTTTGTGTTGGGATTTTAAACATTTCAAGAGATATATGTATTTGTGTGTGCACTATGTGTGTGTATGTGTATCTGTGTGTGTTATGTAAAACAGAGAAAGAATCAATCTCACTGCTGGGAACGTGTACAATTATCTACTGTAGTCTTTAACAGGAAAGAGAGAAAGAGAGAAAGAGAGAGAGAGAGAGAGAGAGAGAGAGGTTGTTTTATAGGTGTATAGTTTAAAATACAAAACCGCCATTATTTACAAGAATAATTATAATGCAAAATTATATTATAATACAAAAGCGCTATACAAAAGCACCATTATTTTTGAAAAGGAAAAACAGTGAACCATACAGTTTATCTTACACACCTTGGCCTTTTGGGGCATGTTGTCACACTGTTTTAAGCAAGTTGACAAAATGGAAAACAGCCATTAAACAGCCTATTAAGGTCTTTAAGATACATCTGAACAATAAAACAATTACAATAAACAAAAAACTTTTTCATACTTCTTTATTTTTATGCCTTTAAAGTATAAAACAGACCTTACAAATAGAACTAGACTAAATAGAAATAAAAACATTGATTTACGAATTTGATTTTACATCATGATTTGCAACATTTATTTTTATTTACAACAGTATGCAAACAAATTATGTTCAGTTCTAAAAGTATTTTTGACTAAATGTGGAGTGTGTTATGCTATTTGCCAAAGATCTACAACCTTAACAGTTCCTGATAGAATTCAAAGCACAGTTCTGCCCATACTTCACGTCTAAGAGTTCATGATATTTATCTAAATTTCTGTCATGCTGTTTATCCTCATCAGATGACCTTATCAAAAACTGAGTGCGAGACAGAGAAGAGACAGAATGGCAGTGAGAAGTGTATTGTACAGACATTTCTAGGTAACAGCAATGTACTGTTACCTGAGGCAGACAAGATTGGCTCCCAGAATATACCACTGTGTTTTATTTCTGTATGTGTGACCTCCAGTTTGTCACTAAATATGTAAGGTACTGGAGGGGCTCCCTCCATCCATTCATCCCTCCATCTATTCTGCTCCTGCTCTCTTCATCAGCCCTTCCAGTTTAATCTCTCAGATTTGGCAGGAGCTTAATGAGGCAGTGGGTGAGTCAGCCACTCTGCTGCAGGAGGTGAAAATTACATTGAGAGAGAAAGAGAGAGAGAGGAAGATGAGGAGGTCAGAAAAAATAGGAGGAACAGAGGATTAATATTAAAAAGAAAAATGTCAATGGGTTGGACTGATAGAAGGTGTAAGTTGAAAATTCCTCCTGCTGTTCTGTAGTATTGCAGTACTGCAGATACAGACTAGGTAGAGTGCCATAAAAAGTCAAAGAGAATTACACAGAGCACAGAGTAAAAACAATACGAGAAAAGAATTTAAGAAGAATTGGAAAAGAAAAGGTGTCTTATTTAAAACGAGTCATTTTTAAACCTACCTTAAAAAGCACAGAACAATACACTCTAATTTTACTATTGAATCTGAATTTGTTCAGACACAATATTATGCCTTAATATTATCGCTGAAAGTCTATAAATGCTTAAAAGTCTATAAATGATAGTTCAAAAGAGTGAAGGCAGAAGTGTGTCAACAGACAGAAAATGACAAGATGTACAAAAATCTTATCTGACTAACTGTAGTGTGAATAAATAGTGGCATGAATTTATCAGGGAAAGTCCTGAGGGAATTATTTTTTGATGTATTTGTCTGTGTGTAAGGGAGAGAACTAGAGAGTGTGGGGGAGAGAGTGAGAGAATGTGCCTGTGTGTGTGTTCTACATTTTTCTTATGGCATGTTGAACACCGTGAGAACAAGGTGAGGTATGCGGTTCGTGCCCTGACACACGCGCCCTGTAAACATTAGTGTGAGGTATTGATATTGGGCTTGGAGAGAGAGAGAGAGAGAGAGAGAGAGAGAGACATGGGCCTGTGCTGGTCTGCATGGCCCTTGACTGTTCCTGTTCCTGTTCCTAACTACAGAAGAGCTATCACTGGCTGAGGAATGCTTGATATGCATCGCCCCTGAAGTCACAAGCTATGACACCTTTTCCATGACTGTGTTTGGGCAAAGGTCTGGCAGCTTTGCAGTATACAGAAACACTTTGATTCATGCTTAACTTTCTGCTGTTTCTTTCCCGCTAATAAAATGGCTCTGACCCAATGAGTTGCTATTTTTAGTTGAGGACAGGAATGTGGATAATGCTCTTTGAGATGCTTTCAGGTAAATCATCAATGCTGAACCCTGTGGTAATGGTTAGTCTGCAGACAGAAGAATGTTCTCAGCAGCAACAGGAACCTTTTGTTACTGTTTGGAAGGAATGGTGAAGATCTCCACTGGCTGTCTGGCTTGTTTCTGAAGAGATAGCGCCACTACGTCACTTGGCTTACGGGCAGAGTGGCCTTGGAGAAGATGGAGAACATTGAAATGATGTAGGACGAACCAGAACTGTCTCATAAGGTAAACATTGCTGTATCTGATATAATCTGTGCACCTCCGAAACGTTACTCTCCTGACATTCCCACCTCAGCTAGGAGGATTTTTCAGATCCCTGGAAGTGTACAAACCATAACAGACAGATAGATGTAAAGTTATGATCATTAAATCAAAAAATGACAAAAAATAATGAATTGTTCTGATGTCTAAGTACAGAGCAACAATTTGTGTACACAGAAGACAGGTTTCAAACAACATGGGGAAGTAAATCATGAAAGAGTTTTCATTTTAGCCTTTGAAGTTTAGCCTCAGGTAAACTAATGGAGCCAACAGAAATCAGTTGAACATGGCCCCAGAGTGATGTTACAATAAAAGTGTAAAATAAATGCAACGGCACTCTTCACATACAGCACACAGTAATGTGTTTAATATGCTATGTTGGACGTGCTAATAAGTATTTCAGAAATGTGGATACATTTTAATTCTATTGTTGACAACACAGTAGCAGAAATCATCACCAGGGGGCATACTATTGTTCAAACATGACCAAACTAAGATCAGAAGTTGGCAGGAGAGACCTGGACTAAACTCAGCATCAGAATTGCCTCCCATCTGCTACGGCAACTGAAACAAAGGAAATAGATGTCGCGCGGCTGCACTCTTTTCAGATGGAGAGAAGTTTTACACCCAGCAGATTCAACACTAGCATTGAACAAAGTGCAGGTAATTATGAGGAGGCAGCAGACCACCATCCTTGAGGGGGTCACAAAAGTGCACTCCAAACTCACAGCAGCTGCCGGCTTTTATTGTCCAATCTGGATGGCCTGTGCTTCTCAGCAACGTTGCTTTTCCTAGACACGTATATCTCTCCACCGAGACCCGTTTGTCAATGATTCAAAGGCCTTTGAAGGCTCTGACGTCAAATCAGGGCATCAGGCATCATCCTCTGGATTTTTGCTGTGTAGAAATAATGCAGCAGAGGGTCACTGGATGACCTTCAAGAGAAGAGAGAGAGAAAATGGATGTGTTGCTCTACAGATTATGTGAAATGCTTTATTGGTAATGAAATACACTGTTATTTATTTCCATTTGTGTAATGATGCTAGATGAGAATGTTCAGAAATGTGTAAAAATGATGAAAGGGTGAAAGAAACAAATTGCAAATAATACACGGTGACTCATTTCCTGAATAAGGGCTGTGTATTCAACAAGTCCATATATGCACTTGTTGTAAAACCCAGTCAAAGCTAGTCGTGATGGCTAATGATGGCTCATAGACACAACTCCAAAAACAGCTTGTATCGTAATTGTTTTACTTTCACTTGGATTAAGAATTGTCTCTATATCATATAGTGTCTATGCAATATAATTTTTTTATAATTTGGATATTGTTTTGTTTGAGTAATGTTGTAGTATCCTCCATTTCCACAAGTGGAACAAATTTATACATGCAATACATAATACACAGAAATATAATTTGTGTCAGTTTAAATAATTGTATTGTATTGTATCTAACTCTTCTGTTGTTTATCATTTGTCTCCTCAAGTTAGAGTCAATGTGTTTCTTTACTGTCAGATTTAGCAAAAATGTTTGCATAACGCTGCATAATATTGGGTAACACTTAAGTCATAAGTCAGGATAAGTCATTTATCAAGTAATACAACATGCTCAAACTACTTCTCATTTTAAAAACTCACATAAACCAATTTTCTCAGCAGGCAACTTGGATGAATTTGTCTTCCCAAACACAGTGGCTCCAAAATGTTACAGTCATTCACTAAGTATTACAAAACAAAAAAACTTCTCCACGCGTAGCTTTGATTAATGATGTCGTTGAAACAATTTGTTGGTTGCCAAGCTCTGGTAATGCATGTGAATATCCCAAATTACTGGAAAGGTTCTGTGTGGGTGTAAATTGGTGAAAGCCAGGACCACCCCTACACAGCAAGCATTGCTGCAAATACACCCAAATATGACTCACTACACTGTTGCAGATACCGTTTGTTAGAGGGAATAGCCCAGTGATCTGGGTATAGAGTGTCATCAGTGCCATCATAGTGAACAGGTTTGGTAGAGGTTAAATACCCTGATTGCTGTTATAGTTTCACTTCCTAGGCTTAAATTATATGTCCATGATCATTAAATCCATAAAGGGGAATGAAACAGTAGGTGGGTGTGGCTTTACTTACTGCAATGAAGAGGCTCAAGCTGTAACACGACTCAAAGCTCAGTTCGCCCACCCAAACCCGATACAGTAGCTCCATTTAAACAGCATGTCAACCTCTCTGCTATATGCAATATGAACATTTGTCTGCATAACTGGTGTTGTGTTACCTAATAATTTGAACAAATTATTTTGTTGCATCTTGGTCCAACCAGAATGTTCTATAACATTAACATTCTTTCTAAACTTTTATTCTGCCCCCACAAGCACTTCACTCACTTTTTAAAGTTCTGTCAACCTCAAGCTCTTGTAATGTATTCAGAAAGCTGCTAAATTTGTTTTAAGACCTATACAATTCTAAATTACATTACCAAACGAAATTTTGAATAAGATAAAAAAAATAGAGCTTACAAAGCTTACTTTTTTAAAATAAATACTAAATGAAAAGAGAACTTCACATAAAAATAAATATTAGTCTTCAATCAGAGTTCAAACTAAATATTGTAGCTGAGCTGTTTTGTTTCATATTCATATTTGTTCTTTGAGGTTTGCAACACTTTTGCTAAAATTTGGCATGTCAAATACAGTTCAAAAGCTGTGGTTTTGTTTTTTCTTGCAATTAGCATTAAATTATTTAATTTAAAAATAAATAAATAAATCTTACATGGTTAACAGGGTTGCAAATTCAGTGAAGGTACATAAAAACGCTAATACACATCAATGAACAAAGATACATTAACAGAGTAATGCCAGTAAATACAAAATGCATATTGCAAAATTGCCATTGCAATTATCTGGCCATCAAAATATGGACAATTTTAAATAGGTGTCTAAATGAAGAATTTCAGATTTCTAGAGCTCAAATTGCTTTGATAGTAGGAAAATACACTATTACTTTCACCAAATTTACATGTGAGTCAGAGGCGTGTTTAATTGTGGTATTTTTACTGCAATATATTTCTTTAAAATGTTTCACATTAAATTAACATGCCTTTATATGCCTTTATTTACATCCATCTGTAGTCAATGGTTCAGGTATGGTCACACAGGTAGGTCTGTGTCAGAAAAAAGACTTAATTAGTTTTTAGAATAAGAGCCCAGTGCTGATCTCTTTACCTACAGTAATGCCTTAACAACATTCTGCCCTTAATCCAGATCTCAACGTCTGCATTTCCTCAATCTATGTTCTTGTCTTCCCCCTTCAAGCCCCATTACACAGATGATTGACAGATGAGACAGGGACAGGCTTGGTTAATGAAAGCTCTCTAAGGCTGATGTTGGTAACATGGGGACAAATGAGATTTTTATAGAAGGCTCTTTAACACACAGTAGGCCTACATCACACACAATAGAAGCTGTTTGCCTTGGGGACAGCTAAACAGATGTGGCACATGCTGTTTAGACAGGCACACTGTGTCAGCTGTGTACCATTAACACAGACATCTTTCCTATGCAATATCAGCACTTATACATTACACACATACAACCAGATAACCCAATGTAGTAACATGATCAGAATTTGCAGTAGAGGGATTTACTGCCTGCGGGAGAAATCAGAAATCACCGGACAAAGATGATTGGCTAAGAGATTATGTGTTTATTATCATATGAAAGTAAAATCTTTCAGCGTCAAGACAGGATTTGTTGCTGGGTTCATTGGAAAAGGAACCCATTGTTTTTTAAAATATGGCCACATTCTGCCATTTAACAATACACTTTCTGACAAACAAATTTCAACCTAATAAAACAAAATGAGGAGCAGAAAATGCATATTAGGTGTGTAAAATTTTGGTGTATTTTAGTTTGCTTACAGAGAATTATGGGAAATGTAGTTTTGCACTCAAATGTGCTGCTCATAAACCACCATAAGTATGAAGTTGTACTGACATTACTAAATACCCATATCCCTACCGAAACATCAGAAAGAAGAAACATTATTCATTAAAACCTATTCATCGAATCCTTTGATTTTTAGATGAAGTCATTTAATTACTTGATTTATTTATAGCCTTTAACTATAAATCTAAAATTAAAACCTTTAAATCTCCAGTGTTGATCTTTGTGGGCAGTATGATGGTCAAGACATTTATAGCTTGCATGAGATCAAGTCATACTGTTTGACTCCAAACAATTAACCCAGTGTTAATAACAAACCAGACTGGAATGCTTATAGTTTCCTCCATTCCAAACTCAATGGGCATATACTGCACACTACTAAAATATGTAACTAGCTCTGGTTTTTAAAATGATGGTTTTCAAATGATAGCTAACAAATTTAAATCCCATAACCTGACCACATGAGGACAGGTCAAACAAGGGGCACAACTCTGGCCAAAAACGTGATTATTGCGAAAGGCATATAAGGCATAACACAAAAGCATTATTGTACCTGGTTTAATAGAATGGGGTAGATTTCCTGTATCGCATTCTCTTATAAAGCTGCAGTTTACTTGCTCTAGAGCAGGTTTGATCTTCTGGACCTGTTGCTATGACAACAACTTCGTGATGTGCTATGAAGAACGGAACAATTCAGGATAGTGCCAAATCATCAATAATTAAATCTAGCTAAACCCAGTAATCCACATGCTGTACAAAGAACGACGTCCTGAATGTGGAAGAATGATAATGGGGTACAGTAAACTACTGTACAGAGACCAATGAATGAAGAGTCTGTCAGACAGAGAAGACACAGCAGTGCTCAACACATTAAATACTAATATAATAATGAGGCAAAGCTACTGTGAGAGTCTTGTCATGTTCTTCTTACGCATCTTACCGTGACACCAATACATACATCACTAAAACTGGAGATTCTACTAACAGCGATAAGAAAAAGGTTTCTGGCTGTATAACACAGCACAAACCGAAAAATCCATCGTCTGAAGATTACACTACTATTTGTACCCCAGGGACGCCACTGCATGGCTTTATTGACTTGCTAAAATACACAAGGAAGAACAGTGCTCAAACCAACAGCCACTATAATAAACTGTACCATTGAGTTAAATGTAGTGTGCACAGTCAAATCCATCACATCTAGAATTCCAAGGGCTTTGTGGACTAATGAGACAAGACAATAAAAACAGATGAGACTGTTGTGTTGTACAATGTCACATCACCGTGTACAGTATATATACATTCCAACCAAAACTGTGAAGAAACAATAAATGGTTGATGTTGACGACTATAAGGCTATTGCTGCAGACAGAAACAGCTGTGCAGTGGAGTTATTACCCATGTCTTTAGATTACCCACCGAAGGACCCAATACATGAAAACAATAAAAGGAAAACACTAGACATCTGGGGAACAGAACATAGCTATCGGTTCAAAAATGGGGCTAAACGCAATCAGCCAAACCCCACATAGCAGGATTAAGACACGTTCTGTAAGGGCTTATTTAAGGACACACTAATGTAATGATAATGGACTGGATTTTGGATAATAGCAGACAGGAATAAATGAGGGAGTCCCTGAATAGTGACTCTATGTTACTGTTGTACAATAATAACAGTTAATGTTGACCTGAATTAAGATGCACTGGTTTATACAGCAATCCTGATTCAGTCAGATAAGCTTTTCCCACAATGATTCTCAGGATGATGCAATGAGTGAAGTAATACCATAGAATCCCCAGCATCATACAAATGATGAAACAATTTAAATGAGTGTGAAATATCTCAAAAATATTAAAACACCAGCATAAAGTTTTACCTGACATGCCAGATAGCAGATTACATAATCAAAATGTGTTTTTTTGAAATTTTGAATTTTAGATGTAAATGCTTATTTAGACAAATGACAAATTTTCAAAACATAACTTTAGGAGCTTGTTTATCTAATGATGTCAATCATATGTCAGTGATAAACAAATGACTGCTTACCTCACCCTTGCGACAAATCTGTCATTTCACTTCCCACAACTCTACATTAAAACACATTTATCATTTATTACTACTTATTCTCTATAGTTCCTTCTTTAATCAAGTAGTCCAACGGGAACTCAAAGAGTTCTGTGCTCAAGCCCCCCCACCCCCCGGTATGGACAGCACGCAAAATCTGTTTACTTACAGTAAATCATGCTGGAGGATTATATGAACTAGTGAACCCATGAAAAGCATGAATACAATCTTAAGACTTGTTACAGCAAAACAATGTTAGCAAATTAAATGTTAGCAGGGAGCCAATTTTCCGTGTTCGACAAGACCTTGTTTAGTAAAGACTGCTCTCTGTTAACAGACTGCCACCACCATAAATGAGAAGAGATGTTGAAGGAGGATGAAAGCATCATACATCATTCTAATACAGAGTCACAAAACACAGGTACTGTTTGAAGTGACGCATTCGTTTAGAATGGCCGTCATCAGGTGGTATTTTCTCCTGCTTATGCATATTATTTCATTGAGCCGCCATCATACACTCTTCACTATTCATTCAAAAACCCTAATTCATTCAAGAAAGAAACACCACAGTTGAACTTGAAGACAAGCATTCGGTTCTGCTTTGTCTGGAACCCTGTTCGGAGACAGAGCAAAAAGGCTAGTACTGGCAAAATTATCTAGAATGTAAGTTACTTTTTATTTTTTAATGTGAACAACATCTTGTTTATTAAACATAATAACCGTGAATTTTATTGATGCAAAGAAGCAACCACACTTTCACACTGTTTTTTTCATCACCATCACCATGGCTATACAGTGTCGTGCCTATAGCTGGATGCTTATACATGTGATACTGCCTGAATAGCAAATACTAAATACATGAATACATGCCTATCAATACAGACTTTTTTGTCATTTTCTGCTCAGACTATCAGACCAACATCCATTTAGTAATTTAGTACCTCTTGCTATATAGCTATAATCTCTTTTTCTATTCCAGACAGCTCATATAACACATAAACATGCTAAGGTTGTATAGACACTATTTATAGTTTTACAAACATCGCCCATTATCACTTTGTCCAATTTTGACTTCTAGTAGCTGTGTCCTCTTTTAGAGAAGGGCATGAAGCTTGACTGACAGCTGCTGAAAAGCTGCATCGAGGGAAATGTTGCTCGCTTTTGCATTTGAATCCTGGTAGATTTTGCAGATGGCAGATGTAATAATGCTGTGAGAAATAAATTCTGTCAATCAGAAAATGGCTTAAATGAGGCTTGAATTCAGTCGTCAATCGTGAGGTCTCTTGTCATCTGCTTCACTCCTGTTCCACATTAATTAGGATTCTGAGCAGCTTGACAAACCAGATTATTACCATTTTTCACCGGTTATAGTCAAGATGCTGCTGTACTATTGGTTGGTTGACTTGCTGATGCTGGGTTGTTTTAAAATACAGAACTGGGATTTCTCTTTGAGTCTACAAAGTGTTTCTAGGATGGAATCAACTTAAGTGTCTTTGCTGCCATAGTTACTGGGTAGGAAGTGATGCATGATACATGAGGCTGCATGTCTTAGTGAAATGTAAAAAAATTAATACTGCCCTCTTGACCTTATAAGCATGAGACCTTGACATACAACTGGACTTTAAAGTAATGTCTGTCTTGTGATCTAAACCACGTGTGTGATAATAGCATATCAGTTTTTTCCTATAGAAGAAACCAAGACAAAGCTTTGAAAAGCAATGTATCAGAAAATGGTTGTTGTTTCTAAGCAAATTATCAGTGTAAAGAATCTCTCAGTATATCAATATGGTTCTGATGTTATCGCAAGGCTTTTTCTAGGATGTAACAATGATCTCATCCAGGTCCTGTAGCTTGTATTGTTCTCTACTAATTGTTTTATGTTTAAAGGTTCTCTTATCTCTGAATGCCACAGAGCAAATTTGTTTTTTTCTCCTTTACACACACACACACACACACGGGTCATTTGCACTTGCCAGTTAACAAGCATAATTTCCTTGTTTAGGGTCAGGGACTATCTTTGCCTTCAATTTGAGCCAATCAATATTTCTTCAAGTGGCTTAATCTTATCTTGTTAATGTGGTAATGACTCTAACATGGGTTAAGGTTCTCAGACAATACAGGCCCATTTGTTGTTTGGTTAAGGTGGGGGTTTGGGTTTATTTTGTCAAATATCTATTGATTATGTGTCTTTAAAGGCAATCCTGCAGCTGGCTTTGTGCAGTTGTCGTGATGTTCACGTCCTGTCAACATACAGACAACCATACAGAGACACAAAAATGCATTTGAACACACACACACGCAGACACACACACACAGACACACACACACACACACACACACAATCCTCAAGCACACTCACCCAATCACAAAAGTAATAGCGTTGAAAAGTTAGTCTTCAGTGCCAACTAGTGGTGGGAAAAAAGATTGCAATCCAGTAGTTTCAGTCCTATAGGTAAAGCTAAATGGTGTATGTAACGTGGCCAAAAGAACTGTGAAGGTAGTAAAACAGACAATTGCTCAATTTCTGTCATTATGTTTTTAAATTATTCCCTTATAGTTCTCAACTTTCTACCAAATTTTAATCAAACTTGGTAAAAAATACCCAAAACAGTTCTGTTATAGAATTTCACGACAACATGTGTAGTCAACACACACACGCAGAGAATGTGTGTGTTATTCACATTATGCCTAAACAAGACAAACATTTCCTGTTTGACAGAAATGAAACTGCAATTCATTGCAATTTACACCCTCATTTGTCATGGTGTAGCTTTGAGCATGAAAAAATTAAGCAAATATGTAGTGAATAATTACACCCTGAATAAATGACACTGTTAATACGGACCTCTTTGGAGGGAGGCTACTGCTTCCATAATTAATTGCTACAGTGAGCAGAGAGACAGCTGGTGACAGCAGCTTGGCTGGGCTTAAAATGTTTTAGTCAGTGTTGTGGTGTTTGTTCATTGTGTCTGCTTGTTTATCATATGTGTACTTGTTTTTTGATTTGTGCGAAGAGGGTAGAAACGGATCCAGTCAAAAAGAGAAACGTTGCCTCAATTCATATGAAATTTGTGTCTAGTCACTTGTTAAGTCATTCATTGTGTGTGGGGTGTTCAAATCTTCAGCTAACTGTAGTCAGCCAGAAAATCACTTGTCTACAGAGCTGTAGGTTGTACCTAAAGCAGTTTTACTATATCAGTAAAACTGCATGTCTAACATCTTAAACAGTATTTTAGTCCCATTGAGCTCCATGGAAAAAGCACCAATGGGCCTAATCACTGCACCCCTCCACCAGAGCAATACAACCCCCAGCCCTCAAAATACACAAAACACACCAGAGAATAATACTAAAGAATCAAGCCCCACACCAATTTTCATCTCATCTTGGCAGCTGTTGTTCATTCCCTTCATAATTATGAATTCGTCAAGTATGCATTTTCTTCATCATCTCTTTCTCTCTCTCTGTTTCTCAGAGTGGTGCATTTGGTGAATGTTTTGTTAGCTGCACAGTCGGTTTTGTGTTAAGAATGACATTTGTTCCCATGAGGGGGTATGTCTTCCCTGTTTACCAGCTGTTTACTGGAGGCGACTGTTACAATCAAGGATATGATGTTGAAAGTTAACAGTGTTATAACAAATACAGTAACAGTGATAAAACCATTGTTTTTTTAATAACTGGAAAACTATTCAATGGCTCATTGAAAGCAGACTTTATCTGAAAGTGATTTCTGTTACCAATATTCCTCCATCATATGCTTAGCAATAACATTTCATAACGGGTGATGGCCCAGAGATAATTATGAAAGTGTGGGTATATTGGTCATAAGAGGTTGTACATGCACAAAACATAAATGGATAAAAATCAGGATCAAGGGGAACAGAAGGAAGGAATGTCAGGATTTCAAGACAATGAACAAAGGGTGAGGCAGGAGACGTTTGCTTGGCCCAGGCACGAATCCCATTGCAAAGGCGAACAAATTAAAATGGGCAGGAGAAGTGAAATATGAATGTAATGCATGAGACTGTGTTAGAAGCAGCTGCTGATAATCATGTGACGGTATGTGCCTATAATGAAGCGAAACAAGAATGTTGGTCTGCATACAGGTATGACAGATTTTTCAAGAAGAGGTAAGAATTGTTTTAATTTACTGTAAC
This sequence comes from Ambastaia sidthimunki, assembly GCA_036877625.1. Classification (NCBI taxonomy): domain Eukaryota; kingdom Metazoa; phylum Chordata; class Actinopteri; order Cypriniformes; family Botiidae; genus Ambastaia; species Ambastaia sidthimunki. The sequence goes on along the minus strand of JAZGTK010000080.1, from coordinate 169,720 downwards.
AGTTTGCTTTTGCATCAGTATTCCAAATGTGTAACATGTGCAACTATGAAGTGTTAGCACATGAGAACTTTGTGAAACATAATTAATGGGAATTTATGTTTAATGCTGGATTAACTTTTGTCAACTTTTAACTTTTGTCTTGTCTTTCCACATTGTTTTGTTCACTTTGATCACTTTCCAGCTTTAGAAAGCATTTTATAGGAGCTCTAAACATAAACCAAGGCAAATTTGTATATTTGTGGTTTTAGAGCTTTGTAATTTAAAATGTATGAAATATTTTGTTGGGGTGCAGATTCTTATAATGGCAATAATATTAGAGCAGGTGTTATAAATTTATTCTAGATGTAAAAATTATAGTTATTGTATTTTATATGTTAACCTTTTTGATTCATGATAGCTTATTATATGTTCAGGAGTTTTCTTTGAGTTGTTGTTCTGCTTTATAATGCTTAGGATGTGCAGTTGAGATAACAGGGCTAAGAACTTTTACATATTTTTAGAGGGTAACAAGACTGACATGCCCTTTATCAGGTCAGCTTCTTTAGTTAACCTGCAGAGAAAGGGTTTTGCTAACCAGTGATCATGTCAGCCTCCTCACGATACCATATAACGGATACATCATTCTAAGCAGATAAAAATGATATTCAGTTGATAAGCTGCTGTTTTTAATAAATATTTGAGGGTTTTGAATTTGTAGACATTTATTTGTAGTCCTTACAAAGGGATCTTTAAAGATCCTAAAGGCTAAAACTGAGCCTGTAATCAGGGCTGTAACAGACCTAAGTAAGTGTCTTGTGTTATCTGTAAAACAAGGAGAGGTGGCAGTGTTAGGCTGTTTTCACACTAAGTTTAATTATTTGGTCTTAAACCCCCACACCCACCTCCTTTTACACTGATGCTGTACTTTTGGGTGTGATCAGAAGTGTATTTTTGTGCCATCAACATTAGTGCTGGCAGTTTGTACTAGCCATAATTGTTTATTACAATATTAAGTCAATGACACAGTTTCACTGTGTTATTTAAGTTTTTTTTTCTGTTGGGTTTACCACCAAAACTGAAACAGTGGCTTGTTGCAAGAGATGCAAAGGTCACAAGCTGCTTTCTGAAGACAAATTATTCTGCAAGCAGCACTGAGCACTACACTGTAAGTGAAGCACTGAGCACTACACTGTAAGTGAGGCACTGAGCACTACACTGTAAGTGAGGCACTGAGCACTACACTGTAAGTGAGGCACTGAGCACTACACTGTAAGTGAGGCACTGAGCACTACACTGTAAGTGAAGCACTGAACATTATACTATAAGTACAGCACTGAGCACTATACTATATTTATACTTAAGAATACAATATAGACCTACTCTAACTGTGTGGTCCGCTGCATGCTAAGATGTAAATTATATCAATAGCATATAATATTATTCCTTTTGTGCCATTTATAAACCATACCATGACATTTACATTTGCACTCCAGACCACCTTTTCAAGCAAACTTCACTGGTGTTGTACATTTCAGTGGTGGTTCAATAAAATCCTTTTCACACCAGCAAAACAAACCAAACTCTGACGTCAAATGGACTTGTGTCTGTACCAAAAGCTCTAGAGTTAAAAGCATCCTCAAAAAACCCTGCAGATGGCATTGATGTAATCTTGCTAGAGGTAACACAGAGATTGATGACTGTTTTACTTATGACATTTTGACACACTTTGAACACTGCAACTTCACAGCAAGAGTGTTACTGCAAGACAGTGAATTTTGAAGACCTGCAAGTGACAGCAGTGTCTTTCAGGCAGAAGATGGAGGCTGGCTTGGCAGCTTCAGGATGCCACAGCTGTGTACAGATGATGCAGAGAAGTTACAAGCATTTAGTGGCAAGATTGGCAGATGGCTGCAGGATCCTAAACAACCCACCTATTGAGAAAGGGATGATAATCCATGATTTACAATTACACACAGAGCAAGAGCTACAGATAGATGAACACTGATTTTAATTTAGCAGTGTGTCAGATTCAGTTTTTACAATTTTCTTATGTTCATGTTGTTGTTTGTCTTGTATGTTCTGTTTGTTTATTACTGTATCATTCTTATTATTAATACTGCTACTATTATATTGCAAAAATCGTTTGGTTTCACTGCATTTTTTATGTTGTATAGAATGAATTTGTACAATGTGTACAAAGACAAATAGGATATTAACAATTGATAAATTAAAGTCTTTCTTATCTCTGTGCTATTCTATTTTTCTCTCTCCATCTCTTTTCAGTCATGGTGCAACAGGCAACATATTGCCATGGTACAGTTAATTTGGTAATGGTCTCCCGTGTGGTGAATTGTTAGATTAATAATTAATAGGGCTTATCGAATAGCAGACATGATAAATGGGAAATTTACCCGAAACTCTGGCGTGTTCCACATTTATGAAATATGGGGAATGGTAAACAAACAGATAGAACAAACAATTATAAAAAGACACATTAGCCTCACGTAGCACAGGGTCTTTACAGAGCATATAGAATTAGGCGTGAAGTCGCACAAGTGAGTAAATGGAATAAGAAGGGGGGAAGGGAGGGTGTCATGTGTTTGTGTGCAGACGGATGTGCTGTTTTAATGAATCTGTGGATGTGCTGTGGCGTCACAGTGTGCACTAACAGAGCCAATGGGATCAGCTCGGAGCTGCACAGTACTGACCTTGAAACTGGAATTAGTTGGATGACGCACAGGCCACAGGTGTGGGAAAAGTACCGCAGAACGAGAAATAGGGCTCGAGAGAGAGAGAGAGAGAGACTAAGAGAGAAAAATGGAATCAGCCATAGACTTTTAATGAACATGCATACATACACACATTGTATTTCTACACATACGGATGTGTATGTGTAAACGTGTGTTGTGCGTGTTAATGGTTTGATATACATGTCATTTCTTTCTGCTCATTCGTGTGTGTCCCTTAGGGACTGGATGTGAAACAGATAGAGGAGGGGCAGAAAAAGAGTGAAAGGGAGGGATCGCGCTGTGAGTCTGGCTGAATTATATCAACCAGCCACACTTTATATGGACGCAAGTAGCTGGCAATAAATCCATTAGAATTAAGACACATTAAGAAGTGTTGTGTATGTGAGCGAATTTGTTTCTGTTTGGGCATGTGCAACAGCATGTGTTTTTTGGTCATTTTTACACCGGTCATATTTGGTCAGTTTTTATATATTTCCATATATTTCCATAGTTCCATTTTTTAAAAGTAAAATACCAAACCAACTTATGCATACATAGTATTTCTACCAATTAATCTTTAGTATAGGTAGCATGTTATATGATATGAATAAACAAAGAATGGTGTGGTTAGCATTTAGGTGTGGATTATATTTAGGTTTATTCAAGTAGATATGACATTCAAAACAAATAGCTCATTATAAGAACATTGAATAGTATTCACATTTATTTTATTCAGATGAATAGACTGAATTATTCAACATAATTTGTATTACAAAAAAATGGGAAAATAAGTTTGTGTGCACATCCCAAGAGTGCTTATGCAGATATTTTGATTATAGCGAGATGTTTTTATATTAGGAACATAAAAATAATCACTTCAGCAAACCAACTTTTTAATATTTTTAGGCATTTTATAAACTTTTATAAATTAAGAACTTTTATAAGAACTTGTGCATTATTCAGATTCTGGTAGAATTTGCTGTTCATCTCTATCCTTATGACATACCACCTGAAAAATAAAGTTGTGTGTCTCACAATATAGTCTGTGATCCTAACTTCATAAATCTGTAACGTTTTGGAAAGTGTCAGGTGATGAAATCATTGATTTGGAATTTCTAATTAGGAATGAATTGGAATCAGCGATATCATTTCTGCTGAAAAGCAAAAATGAAGAAATGTCTTGATGTTGCTATGAAGACAGCTGATGAAAAGCTGATGAAAATCGGGAGATATTGTAGACCAGATGCACCTGCTTCCAATGGCCAGGCTTCAGTGTGTTATCATATTTGTTTCTCATTTTTATCTGCCTCTGTCTCTGATTCTTCCTTTGCAGTTTTTTTGCCTCTGCCTCTATCTTTGTCTGTATCTATCCTGGTTAATCTTATGATCTCTCACTCATGTCTGCATTCTCTTAGTTTAACATGCATTCTCTAAAAACATCTCATGTTCATCTTTTGTCCTGTCGTGCAGGACAACCTTAGGATAAACTCTTTGTTTTCACTAAATTAAGCTCTGGATCTGGGAGAGTTTGAAAACAATCCCCTCCCCCAGCATTCACAACATTCTCCAGCTATCTGTCAATAGATGAGTCACCAAACCTGCACAGACACAGAGGAAGGCTGTAGAAAGAGCGAGAGAGTGTGTGTGAGAGAGTTAGAGAAAGTGAGAGATTGATGAGACACAGAGGGAAACCGGACACAGGGGAAGATAGAGAAGTAAAGGAGGAGCAGTAAATACAGCTTTAAAGAGAGAACGCTATAATGAAGGTCCAATTTCTCTCTCACTTTCTTTTTCTCACTTCCTTTGGTATGGTTTTCTCTATCTCTTACTTTCTCTGAACACTGATCAGACTGCACCAGAAGAGAAGGCTTGGCTCTATGCAGCAGAGTTGTTCGACAACCAAAAAATATTTTTTTTAAACGTGCTCCACTCAGTTTAATGTGCTACCAAGCTTGGCACCTCTGAGTCGTTTTCTGGCTCTCTGTGCATCTCCTGCATCTTATGTTTACTCTTGTATTCACTTACAGACACAGTGCATCAATCACATATCAACCCTTTAAAGGTTATCTGTCTCTTAAACCTATTTAACATAAAATACATTTTTTTATAGTTAATATTCAATGATTAATTCATGGTTAATGTAAACTGCAGGGTTTTCAGGATGCTATTACCTTCTTTTTACATTCGCTTTAAAAGAATGCATGAGCAGTACTATAATGAACAAAGGCAGTGAATAAAACATGCTCAAAGTTGTGATCATTTAAAATAATATATTAAAAAGAGATATAATGAATAAAAACATTTTAAAACAAACTAGTTTCTAGAGCTCAGACAGTTGAGCATGATGCTAGCAAAGCTAATGTCATTAGTTTGATTCCCAATGAATGCAAGCACTGATAAAATGTATAGCTATAAATTAAAGTTGCATTGGATTAAAGTATCTGCTAAATGTAAATGAGTAACTGCAAAATAAGAAATTTGAATAAAGGATGATGGAAACACACTGTTGCGTAGCTGAGGGGGAAGTTACTGGAACAGTGAGCCACGTTCACCAGAGAGTTCATCATTTTTAAATGACTCCGAAATGTTAATTTACTCCAATTCATCCACAGTCAATTGTCTAGCCAACGTCATTTGGAGCCTACACAAAGGTGCATAATCATAACAAATTCATAATATCTCATGACTCTCTAGCCCTTTACTAGCACACTAAATGAAAATAAGATTTCAGGTGCACGTCAGCCAAGCTGCTGCTGTGGCAGGGTCTCAGTGCAGAAATGAGAGTGTCAGCAAGTCCCCACACACCTACACACACACACACTCATTTAAAACAAACATGTGTCGTGCTCTTTTCCTCACCCAGTAGATTTTGACACACTGCAGATATTTACCTTTCAATTTTTTTTAAGATAAGAATGCTTCTGAAAGGAGGTTACACTTCTTATTTTACATCAGTAACTGCATCAGGTTCATATTTACGCGCTCTAGTGCAATATGTTGTATAAAAGTACTGCAATGGATAAATAAACTGATAGTGGAATATTGAAATTAAAGTGATTGAACTCATTTTGATTAGTCATCATTCAGCATGCAATGTTTACCATTGGCTGACATTGTATATACTGTATCACGGTCTTGAACATCGTTGATGCAAAATGGACCTAAATCTATTGCTAAAGAGCTAGATCAAGCTTCAAAGACAAACAAAGGGATAAAGGTTTATATGAAGCCCATAAAACACAAGGAATTGTTTTACATTGATGGTGGAAGACTAATATGTTCTGCATTTTTGAAAGAAAAAAGGAAAAGATGCATCAAATATGTTTTCAAACAGTGATAAATATCTGGAAAACATAAAACCAAAATAGAGCGGACATGGATAATCCAACTATCGGACAGAGGAAGAGAGACACACATGGTCACAGTAACACAATAAGTTACAATGTGTTGCCTTGAGAGTGGTGCCGGCCCTCCAGTACCTTCATGGTCTTAATGCCCTAGGTTTTAATGCAGCACAAAGCAGCTTATAGTAGTAGGCAAGGAAACATCTGATATTCTGCGTCACTTATTTGCATGTTGTGACAGTACTTTTATGTCTAGTCTGAATACAAGCACTGTGTATACTGTAATATCCAGCAATGTTAGGTTTTAGAAACTGCCTTGTTAAAATTAAAAAAAACTTTCAAGTAGTATCAAGTTTTTTCTTTCATGAATACCTGACACATGCATAACTATTAATAAAAAAAGGCACCACATCTAGCGTTGAAATATTGTACTTCTGGTAAAATTGTATCTAAGTATGGCTGATGTTTACTGTCGTTTTAGATTTGTCGCGTCTATGTTCTCCGCACATTGTAAGTCGCTTTGGATAAAAGCGTCTGATGGTACTCTGAAGTTTTGACAGTTCCACATATAATGCAAAAGATGAAGTGCACAGCTTGGGAAGGGAAGCAAGCCACATCAAATAGCTTAGAGAGTCTGCATGTGTCAAAGCCAGTATGTACAGATGGTCAAAATGAAGGATTTAATCACAGTAAAATGTGCTATTTGTTATTGTATAAGTCTGCTATGTATCATGTCATTCAGGTCATGTCCTACACTTAGTTCTCTGCTGTTGTTTTCTCCTTTGAGCATATATACTGTAGTATTTAGGAACACGAAAGTAAATATTCATTTCAGATGTTGCAGTAATCTTTTATCGTTATCATATCTGTTAAGCAATGACAGACAGGAAAGCGCCATGGCAACCAAGAAGATCGTAAGTCCCAATGAACCCTGGGAGCTTTAAGTGGCACTGCTGGAAGTGACACCACACGCTCCAATCACCAAGCAGAGAGAGAGTAAACAATAAGACAGACGCAGTAAATGAGATTCTTTGTTGCGTTGTTTTTTCGCGCCGAGAAGACAGAATGAACTGAGAATTACAATCTCACAGCGGCTATTAGAGGTTAGAGTTTCAACAATATTCATACATTTCACTTATGCTTCCCATCAACAGCCACAGACACTACTGCTAATCAGATTTATGTCCTGTTTGCTTTTGCGTATTCACCCAATAAGATATACAAACCACATTTCCCAAAGCCCCAAATTATCATTCCAGCAGTGTGGTGGAACATGATGTATAGAACTGCACTTTGTATTATCTCTGTATTTTTTTCCCCTGCCCGTTTTTATTATGCCGCCACAATGTGTGTTGTGAATGGAAGCGGAGTGAGTGTGGTAAAGAGAGAGAGAGAGATAGAAAACGAAATAAAACATTTGGAAGGTGAGTCATGCTAAAACTCAATAGCCTTATACGAGTACAGCGTGGTGGGTGAGAATGACGTGCAGACTCTATTCTAGAAACATGGCTGTGGCCATGAAAATAACATTCTAGTGTCCCTGACTAACCTGATCCTCAGCTTTCAATGCTTCACACCTCTAAGTGATAAATCGTCGAGTTCAGATTAAGATGTCTGGTTTCCATTCTTTGGACATGCACACACACACATTTCTCTCTGTCTCATTGTGCATCTGCTGTCATTGCTGTATAGGCTTCAGTTTGGGTATGCAATACTGTATAAACATTGCATCGCATCTTACGTGAACCCAAGGAAGTCAAAGTAGAGAACTTGTAGAGAGCTGTTAACACCCTTGTCATTTGTAATACATTTGCAATCAGCTTGGTATATGGGTCTTGAATGAACCTGATCTCTATGCATTAATGAACAGGATTTGGCCTGAACATCTCATCCACCATCATCATTTGGGGCAATGATTACTGAGACATCTGAGGAAATTGCAAATGCAAAACACTTACTCACAAAGCAATTTGTAACACTGTAATGTAGTAGAAAGAAATCTTATGGAGATGAAATATCAGATTCAGAAAGATGTTTTCTTCACAGCATAATGGGTTACGACTATGATAGATTGTACGTGTGACACGCAGGATGTCTTCTATTGATTAGTCACATGCAGAGTCTTTGGCAAACGCTCTCTACTTAAAGTTAAAATTTTCTGCAGCCATTGACTCAGATGTAGGTAGTTACATGGTAGACCTACCAATTAGGTGCTTCACAGGGTCTTGTTAGCTTGTGTCTTCTCTGTCCAGTATTAAGGTTCTAACACAATTCTGACACAGTGTGTGCCTGGAGAAAAAAACAGGAACCAGAAAGAGCAGAAATAGGAAACCATGTGAGAACCATTTTCAGAAACCTCCTCAGACAGCATAAATAAACTGGAAGGGCTGATGTATGTGGAGAAAGAGAACAAACAATGGTAATGCTCTTAATCTGCAGTTTCAGTTTTTAAAGACCAAACCCCAGACTCTCAGAGACTCCCAATTTAAAAAAGTAGATATTTTTATAATACCTTTAATTTATATGGTAACTTAGATTATTACATTGTATAAAATGAATACAATTGACCCTGAATTCTGATAAGATTATCCACATTTAAGTTGTTGTAAAATAACTATAAACGCAAACCTAGCATAGCACAGTTTATATTATGGTGTTCCTGTAGCTCAACTGGTAGAGCATTGCGTTAGCAGCGCAAAGGTTGTGGGTTTGATCCCAGGGAACACAAGTACTGATAAAAATGTATACCTTGAATTCACTGTAAGTCGCTTTAAAGCGTCTGCCAAATGAATAAATGTATATTATGCACTACACTAAGTGCACTAAGTTCCTATGTTGCCTAGCAACCGCAAATAGCCTACAGGAAGGAGAACTTTGCTTGGTAGTTGAATTGTACATTATTATTGATTATAAATGTAATGATTTTTAGATCATTAGTTAATGTTCTTTTTTAATTAAATCAATTTATTAAATGTATCTTTATGCAGCTTGTTGAGTCTCTGAGTTGAAAATCTCTGCAGTGAAAGAAAAACCTGATATTTTGCATTCACTTAAATTTTCTCCTGTATGAGAGTAACAGTGTACAGCATACAGTGCAGTATACTGGCAATGCTAGTCTTTAGAAACAGCTTTGCTTTAGTTGGAAAGATTAATGTAGTATAAATCTTAAAAAAAAGACTTAAAAAAGAGGCACGTACACCATATGCTTGAAAGATGTTGACAATTCCACTTAGCACGCGAGAGATGAAGTTCAACAGCTTGGGAAGGGGAGCCAGACCACATCACAGATTTCAGAGAGTCTGTATGAGAGCCAGTATGTGCAGATGGTCAAAATGAAGGATGTAATCACAATAAGGACCCTTACCTGCCAGATAAACTCATCTCACACATAAAGATATACAAGCAAGCAACCACATATTCCACAAGGCCATCTAACAGGCCATCTGCAGGTTGTTCCTCTAAGGACTCCATTGAAAAGTTTTTCGACCTTGTTTTAAGCTATTTGATGCCCAAAGCGTAAACAGAAGCAGGGCTAAGTGTTTGTGGGAGGAGCAGAACACATATTTTGAGCTTATAAAAGCTCAAAATCTCTGTTGCTCTGTAGCGACACATTATTATACATGATCAGTGCCATCCACACAGAGATCACATGAGGATATGCAGAGCTTCTTATTGCACACCTGGCTCATTTAACACGGGTTGGCCCTCAGGACATTTACGATCACGACACCTGCACAAACAAGCCATGTGGATGCTTGCCAAGACCCTATAAGATGCAGCCTTGGGACTCAGTCCAGAATGTACTCGAGGAGGTCCACATCAGGCCATTTACATGCCCAGATATGCCCCCTCTCCACTTGAAAGATGCAGTCGTGCCTGGGGCCCACCTTCACCACACCACCCTAATACCCTTTATTTACCTGTGCTCTTCTACCCCCCACACCTAACGTAGTGCTTCACACGCACACTGCTAGCTTAGACTTGATCACAGATTTGATGCGTTAAAAAAATACATATGTTTGTTGTCTTCAAACTCCTTAAAACCTCGTTGTTATTATAATCGATAGTTAAACACCCACCCAAAAAAGATAAATTGTTTCCATATGAGAAGAGATTTATTTGTTGTTGAACTCTTTGAGCTCTTTGAACCCATAACACCCAAATATTTATATATTATCACATCTGTAGCCTATATGTTTATATTTAGGCCTGTATGTTTATATATGTATGTGGGTGATCTGTCAGGAACAAACATTACTTAGATTTTACAAATTTCTTTTTTCCCAGGTCAATGTATATCTTACATACAGTTTAAATAATGGCAAAATAGGTGCAGTATTTTAGATATAGATTTGATTCACGCAGTGAAGAAGATAAGAAATGTAAAAAAAATAATGAATCTTTAAAAATGTTAAGTGCTATGACAGTTTGTATGTCAGTGATATTAAATTTTAGATAAGAGTAAAAAGAAAAAACAGAAGTAGGAAAGTTTTTGTAAATGACATCGCACTTAGCAGTCTTATATAGATCACCTTACCAAAGTGATGATCTGTAATAATATGAAGTGGCAAGGTTAGAATTGGACAGAGAATTTGAACAGGCAGACTTGGGGAAATAAGACACATTGTAATTCACATAATTGTCTTTATGAGCTCTTTCATATTGTCATCTGACAATAAAGGACAAAGGATTAAAAAGACATTGAAATCAAACATAAGTAAATAAATAATAAATAAATAACCCTTGTAGTGTCCTAGATGCTTGTTTACGACTTCTAAAGATTTGAGGTCACCCTTGAAGATGACGGTGTCTTGAAATGAGTCAGTGTTTTATCAACTCCATCGCAATCAAAGGCTACTTTATCTACCAGACATGAGACCCATGACTGACAAGACCACACTGGCTGTCAGTCTCATGACCAAAATAAATCATTTTAGTTTTGAATGTTACAATGATAGCTATTTTTCAACCCTCATAGATTTTGATCTGTGTTTTGCTTCCTTGACGACAAAATCTAGGGTAATAGCGTTTACTGATGGTCTTAAGAATGATGTCATTGGTGGCTGAGAATCAAATAATGTGCACAACATCTCTTCGTCATTCAGCCAACAGCAGCTTCTTCAATGGCTTCATTCATTGTTTAAAGCAAAATAAAGTGGGAAACAACATGCCCACAAGGTCTTTAACGATGTCGGCTAAGCAATGCGACAAGTGTTCTGGGCCAGCTACTAACTTTCACGGCCGGTCTTCTTCCTTTTGAAATAATTAATTGAGCAATTTGAAAGACCCTTATATCTGATGGCTGGTTGTTCATATTTGCCCTGTTCATTCTCCGTATGTCCTCACATTCTCCATCAGCAGGCCAGGGACAATGATAGCTCTGTGCGGATATGACACGGCCAGATTGTCTGTCCTACAGATCTGTCAAACGTCTTGTGCCGTTTCAAGTATAATGTGGTTCCATTTAAAAAGTGGTTGAGCGCCATCTAAAGAGGACAAGATGCTCTATTGATTGAGTGCATTTCCGTTCCTTATAATCATAATGGCAAATACATTTCTGGGTTTGGATCATAAACATCTGTCTTCTTGGTTAGATTTATACTGTAGCACTTGTTGCCATTGTGATTTTTTTTTTTTACATTAAAGATGGTTGGGATTAGTGGAACAGAAGATGAAGTAGGATAATGGGGATTAAATATGGGGAAGGGAGGAGATGGATTTGTCTGGCAGGAAGAATGTGACGTGCTGAAGGGTTTATTTCTGATTTTCTTTCTACTCAACTGCTTACTGTTGATCAGGGCCAGACAGACAGAGAGAAGGAGAGATGAAATGAGAGAAAGAATGATTGTGGGATGAAAAGCTCCATGACCAGACATGCATACAAATCTCATACTCACCTGTGTAAGTGCATGCGTGCTTCTGCATGCATATGTGTGTCTCTTATTTTTTATAATTTCCTCTCAGAATATTTAAAGGTGCGGTTAGTCAGACCTACAATTCACTGTTATGTTTGTCATGTAGCACAATGAGCTACTATAACACAAAACAAGAGGGACATTGTGTGGGCTCATGCTTGCAGTAGATGACAATTACTAGACTTTAACATGTAGCATTTCTGCCACTGTGTGTAGCCACATTGCTGTGGGCATTGGGTGTGGTTTTGTCCCAATGACATGTACAGCCCTCAGCTGTAGTGTCTTGTGGTTGACTGCCATTATGGGCGGTACGCTGTCTGTGATCAGTTACACATGGGAGCACTTTGAACCAATCACAAATTTCTCTTGATTTGTAGTTACCCCTGACAGGCAGAGCATGCAGTGGTTTGTGGTTTTGTATATTTAATGCCCAGACTGTTTGCAGGAGAATAGAATGGGTTTGCTGTGTTGGTGTCAGCTATGCTTTTTGAGGATCTGGTAATTAGTCATTAGTTATGTTGGGTTTGAATTTGAGGAGTAATTGTGGTTTATTATACACACTGTATTTCAGTGGGTTTAGCTTTATTGTTACTGTGGGGCATATACTAAAACATTTTGATTAAGTGTCTGTAGAAACAGATTCCCCACTGACAGTGAACATGGCTGACATTCTTCAAGAACTCTCACAAAGGTATCGATAAACATTCTTGCAGTAATGTTAGTAGAACGTTTTTACATTATACTGTATATCTTATATGAAAACCGTTATTCTTAAGTTAGTGGAATGTTTAAAAACATAACAGAATCTTCTAGATTCTGGAAATTTTCCAAGAAAACATTCTAAACGTCCTAAAAATGTTAGCTGGGTTGCTAAGCTAGATGGGGAAAAACATCCATATGTAAATACTTTTGATGAAATTAGATATTTTTGTAACACTAATCATTTAAGCAGATGATAACCATTTCAGATTATATCGTTTTTGGTATTTCACAACTATGTGCACACCTGATTCTAGATCAGTGAGACAGAGATCAACATTCAATTACTCTTAACACGCCCCTTTTTTGCACCAATCAGGCTGTAATCATTGTTAGCGGTTGTGCTGGCAGAATATAAAGCTTGTGGCAGTTTGGTAAATGTTGGTGCTTTCTTGTCTGCACTGCAGCCTGGTCTGTGTTTTATTGCTTTTTTTCTTATCTTTTATTTATGTTTTGAAGTCCTAGTTTTTATGCTTTGTGGTTATATGGTCACAGTATCTATTTGATCTAGGTTTTGATTTGATTTAAGGTTTAATTAATGTTTTTTTCTTCTTTACTTGGTCATTGTCATTACTTTTATTTATGATATGTCTGAGTGACCACAGGGTGTAAACGTAAGATGTTCCTCCTCTCCCAACCAATTTTTAAATAGCACCAGGGGGATTTAGCCTCAAAATACTCCCTCGTACAACCCCAAACATATCCTTTTAAACATATCCCAAACTACATTTTGAACATGAGTACTTGAACACCAGAACACAATAGATAATCATTCAAGTCTTGTTTTAAAGAATTTGATTATTTCTTAAGTTCACCATCACATAAAGCTACAACAAAAATGTTAGATCTAAATTATTCAAATCACACAATGTTAAAGGATCAGGAAAAAATGATGCAGTGCAGAGAGACAAACATTTGTGTTCGCTGCTGTTTAGTGTTTTGAGCCGAATGAATAGAGTCATTTGCTCTTATGCCCTGTGACAAATAATCACAAAACAACAGAAGCAGTGAATTGTTTACCTGACACGTGTATGACAGTGTGCTATAATAACATTCTGTAGAAACCACTGAGTGTCAGTGTTTCCACTTTTGCTTCCACTTTTATTTCCATAAATGTTGAATGTAACGTTCTCACAGTTTCAACATGCAGTTCCGTATTAACCCAGCAGAGGGAAGTATAGGATTGCTTTATAATCTGATCTCTCCTTTTCTCATTTAGATGGTGTAATTTTTATATTCTACATTATTTGGTGATATATATACACATAGAATTTATTTAATTAACACTGATGTGATTAATTGGTTCTAAGTTTTTTAAAGTTAATTGCTAAAAAAAAAATTAAATGTCAACTATAGCTTTGATGTCACATGGAACATAACACATGGGGGAAAATGTATGTGCACAGTTTGAGGTATACCTTTGAGGTATATTTGATCATTTAACCATAAGAATTTGGATGCACAGAAAGGCTGGTAGTACCTTCACAGTCATGAGGCTCAGAGGTACCAGAATTTTCTCTCTGTCCTTCTGCAGTGGAACGTGCTTCCATAACAAGCTTCAAGAAATGGCTTAATGTGCAAATAACATCTTTTTAATCTTTCTTTGTTTTTCTCATCTTTTCAGTAGTTATGTTTTTGTAACATTATTGTTTTTTTTATTGATAATTGATTTTATTTGCTTCTAATATTCATATAAACATTTTCATAATAAACAGTAATAATTAGCCTTTTTATCTAAGGCAGTACAAAGAATTACAAAACACTAACTTTCTTAAAGAAATATCTGAGTCCATATAAAAAGGTCTTTCTTTCTTAAATAGAATGTGATCAATTAGTGGAGATACAACAATAATTGGTCTTTATTGTCTCTTTGTATCAACATGTGCCTGCGTCTGTATCTCCTCTCCCTGTTTCACAGCTTTGATAACCGTGTTTTGATAGTCACTGTCTATTTGAGGGGGATCTTGATATGTGCCATTCAAATGTGCTCTCACCCATGTCATTTCCTCTTTGGGCCATCTATCATAACAAGTTGCACAAGTGCCTTTTTCCACTGGTTGGTTGCCACTGTTGCGAATGCAAATTGTATTTGCATAAAAACTCATTGCCTTGTGGGCTCTTCCTGCCCCTGGGAATACAGGCTGTAGCACATGCTGAGAATAAGATTGAAGCTGAATAACAATTTAACTGCATCTGTGAATTGATCTTGTCTAAACAAAAGATCATCAATTAGCTTGTGCATATTTTCATACTCAATCAATAAAGTAAAGTGATGACAAGTTTTGACACTGGAGCTGGAGAATTTCTGATACTCATCGGTTTTCCAAACATTTAAACTTGATAGTGACTGTTGACACACAAAAAACATAAATTCAACAGCCCTTGTAATTATTCATATACTCAAAGGAGACATATCTCAAGTAGTTACTCAGAGCAGATAGAGCAGATCAAAACATTATTAACAATACAATATTCATTTGCCAGGTTACAAGCAAACATCTGACAATGTTTACAGTAAGGTTTCATTTTATTTTGTAGCAGTAGTATTTCCTGTAGCTTAACTGGTAGAGCATTGCATTAACAGTGCAAAAGTCACATGTTGAGACAGGCTGAGATTTCCACACACTTATAAAATGTATAGCTTGAATGCACTGTAAGTTACTTTGGTTAAACACAGCTAACAATTTTTGGCTGTAAGAACATTTCTTTAAAATTTTAATAAGTAACAAAGATATTAAAAATGTTGTTTTGAGAGTTCTAGGAACATTCAAAGCATCCAGTTTTTTTAGGCATCATATTAACATTATGTTAGTTGGGAAAGTGTCTGCCAAATGTGTAGATGTAAATGTAATAGAATAAAAATAATAAGACAACATAAAGAATTATTTGGTTACTATCAGGTTAGTACCAGGTTACTATCACATGTTTGACAATGTGTACAGTATGGGAAGGTTTCATGAGTTCCAGTTCACTTGATACCATTTGTAGCTTTTCAATTCACGCCAATGAAAATCTAGATTACTGTAAGCAACTTTTAAATGCATTCATGTCCAGCAAATTTTCAGAACAGTGTCACCACATATGCTTGAATGCAACTGCATGAGAAAGCACACATTCATGCCTAATCTCTCCCTGTGGGCATCTGGGCATAACAAAAAATGTGATAAAACACTGCAAAATAACATAGTCAAATGTAATAGAATGATAATGGCGTGAGGCATTTGGCAGATAAGCTAATGAGCTGCAGTCTCGACAAATATCTGCCTATAAAAGCAAAGCTTTAGTGATTTCAGATAACCTGACGTCAGTGGAGCAGAGCTTGTATCAGAGGGTAACATGGAAGAATTTACAAAGCACATGCACTCTGGCCAAAACACGAAACTTTTCACTTTTTCTGCCTCTTTTTACCCTCTAGTTTATGAGTCAGTGCCATGTAATCCCATGGGTGGTGCAGCAATGTGTGTGTGCAGACATTTATGAAACCTTTATTACGGCTTATAAAGCTGAGTCGAACAGAAGTAATGTTAGACAGTCTTTCTTTTATGTTATCACAGACAATTTGACATAGTTTGCAGTCAAAACAGGGTAGAGTGTATATTGTATTCTCTTTGGAAGACCAAAAGAAGAAATAAAAGTTTTAACGTTTTAAATCTTGTAAAAGTAAATAGACAATTAACATTTTACTGAATTACGAATATTATATTATTCTCTGTGATATTTTATTTAAATGCTCTTTAAAAGCAAATACTGCACTGTGTCAAGGTTGGTGATATCTTTCTTGGTCTCACAGAATGACAGAATGTTTTCCCAAATTTTAACTGGGTCAGTTATGCTTTTGTGCAACATCTGTGGTTAGATTATTGTAAACATTTACATGATGCATCTTTTGAACCAGTATATTCAGGGCAGTAAGGCTGACAGGTACACCTTTACTTTGTTCTCAGTACTGTATTGTCTTCTGAACTGTACTTCTGAACATGTCCTTGTAAAGTGTAAAGGCACTTTTTTCTGTGTTGTGTTGGTGGTTTGATTTCATTTTTAATTGATGTAATTTCCACTTTCTGGTTGCAGTTTTTGGATTGTTTATTTTTTTGTTTATTTATGTTTACAGCTTGACGTTTTTTTTGTTCTTCATATTAAAAAAATATTATTAGCTTATTTTAACCTGTTTACTGTTGCCATGCATTCAATGAAACTGTTGAATACCACCCAGTCTGGAAGTTGACTACTGTCTTCACCACAACAATTATACAGCTGACGTCGAGAAATCATTAATATGTAGGTTTGTATTAACATATTCATCACCTTACTGGCTGTCGTGTAGAGAGAGTAAGAGAGAGAGAGAGGAAACGTGGTGCTCGACGGAGAACTGACCGTGTTTTTCTACAGGAAACAAATCAGAGAGAGAGAGAGAGAGAGAGAGAGAGAGAGAGAGAGAGAGAGAGAGAGAGAGAGAGAGAGAAAACACTGTTGTAGTCGCCGTGTTTCATCGCGGTTTTCTCAGTCTCTTCCTGAAAGCGGACGCATAACGAATCACGGCGATCTTAGTTTGTTTAGACCCGCAGATCTGAGCTGAAGGTGTTGATTCGTGTGTTTGGAGGCGTGAAGTTCGAGTCTCCGCGCAGAATGATTGTGGACTGGCCCGATCTGCTTATCGTTCGCGGGCATTAGGTAAGAGCACTTATATACGAGCACCGTAGCAGAAATATGCAGCAGGTATTACATGCATATGTTTCGGGGAACCTACAAACAAAAGGACATTTTATAGCTTAAATTTCTAATCCGTTAACTCGCCTACACCAGCTCGACGTATGATCAAATTGAAAGACTTCAGCGAGTCTGATATTGTACTTGTTTTAAGGTTAAAGGAACTCCAGCACCGTGTATTGGTGAAGGAAACACCGCCGTTTTGCCATCGAGGGTCTTTCGGTTGAAAAGGAGGAGAATAATGGCATTGCTGGCCATTCGGATGGTTGTGCTGGGGTTGTGCATAGGAGGGCGAGCTACCGCTGCGGGAGAGGGACAGTCCACTCCGGCCACATGCTCTCCGCTGTGCCGCTGTGATGAGGACGGAGAAGCGGACTGCTCTGGACGGGGACTGACCGCCGTCCCAACCGGCCTCAGCGCTTTCACCTATTACTTGTAAGTCACCACGGTTACATTAAACATAATAGAGATGATTAAGTGCATGTACAGATTTGTAGGGATTGCATATGCTGGACTGTCTCGTAGCAGTTTTTGCCCCAGGTCTAAACTAACACTTTATATTATTGTTACATTTAATTTTACTGTACAGAAAAGCTATAACAACACAGACATAATATATACACAGCATACAGAAACTAATTAGTGTTGCACAAACATCTGTTATGTAAACTGTGTGGTCTAATTAACCATAACTTTTAAAAAATTGAAAGTCTGTTATTGTTCTTATAGGTCAAGAGTGTAAGTCAAGTAAACTGTCCTGTGTCTCTGAAACACACCTGTATTCACTCACTTTCATTCACACAATAGCAGCACATATCATGGCAGAAATACACGAAGCATCAAAGTCATACAAACTTGTATTTATACAAGTCTTGTATTAACTGCAAGTACGGCAGTTATTTTCAGATTCAAATTCAGTAAAGCAATTGTTTTTCAAGTGCATCTTGGGCAGCTTTTGGGTACTCCGTTGGTATATCAGACTGAATACTGTATCACCCGAACGGGTCACACAGAAAAAGCTGCTCATCCATTATTAAATACAGAGAAGCTTTAAAACCTTACCAGCTTTTAAACTCATGCAGCAGAAAATAGTACTGAAGTAGTGTTTCTGCAGGTGTTTCAGGGTGAGTATGGGTGCTTTGCTGTAAATAGAGTTTCTATTTTAAATTCCATCCACCCTAATGAATGTCTCGATAGTGTACTGCAGAATTGTTTTAAATGATGCATACTGACCATTATTATTAGCCTAGTTTTATTTGTAAATTCTTTGTTAAAGTTACATTTTCCCCTTGTTTGTAAGACTCATCTAGGAGCAGTCCTATATTAGAAGACCATTAAAGTGGGACAAACAACCTATGTAGAAACTGAATTAATAAAATCAACTAAACTGAAGATGTAGTATATTGTCAAACAGTGTATCAGAGCACATACAGTAGGTTGATGTCTCATTGGTTGACTTTGAGGACTTTAAGAACTTTGAGAACACAAATTTTCCACCTTTAATATGAAAGACATTTCTGGGCTGAGCCAGAGCCCACTGAGTACAGTGTGTAAATAATGTCCCTCACCTCATTAGACTCTCCAGGCATTTATTGTGTTTTCACTTTGTTGTGATTAAGTGTGGTACTTTAGCCAAAGGGTCTTTGAAGCACGTCTGGAGGCAAGTGTTTATTCTGAAGCTCTCTCCTGGAGCCTGTGCGTTTTGAAAACAGCTTGACTGGGCTCTCGAAATATCTCTGCCAAGCAGCAGCTTGTAACCCAACTCCAAGCTAAGTCCAGTCTGGAGAAGCAATAAAGCCAGAAATAAAGCCACAGAGTTAACACTAACGGTGGCGGTGGCCATCTTAGGTATCAGTGAATGATACGCAAATAGGGAGGTTGCATGTTGAGGGCATCAGCTGTGCTTTCTTTACCTGTGGAACATTATGTGTTAAGTTTGAATGAAAAATTGGTGATTTGAAGATCACACACACAGTCCTGCTGGAGAATTTACAATTTTAATACTGCAATAATTACTCTGAATTGACATTATAAGTAGAACAAAGGGCCAACATAGTATGTATCCCACAGTATGTATGTACTGTTACATTTTAAAATCATTTTAAAATGTTATTATAATTTGTACTATCGTTTGGAATGATAATGATTATTCTGAAAGTTGTTAGTGAGATGTAAAAGTTTATTTTTTGACCAGTGGAAGTGATGGAGTGAAGTGACTCATGGTCCTGTTTCTGATTAACTGTTACTGATCGATGCTGTGATGCTGAGCAGATGACAGGACGTCTGTCAGTCAGTGCAGGCAGTAATAATCATGGTCTTTGTCATGAGCCGAAAAATACCACCCATCAAGCCGCATTGCTGCATCCGGCTGCATCGGCCTGCTGCACGCTTTGCTGCATTTCTGGTATTTATTTATGTAATTGATAATAGTAGGGCAGTTCTCTCTGCCCATCCCTCAGTTGCCTTTAGCTGTCGCCACACTGTCTCTCCCTGCAGTGAAGGACACAAGTGGAGAATTAGTGAGAGAGAAGATAATAAAGAAGAGAGTACATTCAGAAGTGAGAGCCTTATTTATACAGGGGAAGAAGCCAAACCTATTCTCTTGCACAAAACTAAAACAACCAAAGTCTGAGTTAATACTCAGACTTTGACTGCGTCATTTTAAAATTACTTTAAGGTTGAAGTCACTTAAAAATCACAAATCTGTCTCTACATACAGTATATGACATGCCATGTCTTTTTAAAGTTTGGATTGTGCATTATGTAAAAGTGTGGTCTACTTTTGAGCAACCTTGGAAAGACAGGCTTTCAAGTTCAACTATTTTTAACATAGAGATAAAACTTAGCTACAACTACAACTTCCTCAGCTTGAATGCACAATTTGAATAATTAACGTCATGTCCAAACCACACCCATGATCAGTTTTAATCAATCATAAATGCTCTTCAGCACTTTAACTGAGTTCTCTGAGGTAAAGAATTTCAGGAAACAGGAGAAATATCACAAAACAAGCACCACAGCAGAACAAAAACTGTGTGTTTCATTATTCTTAGGTGACCCAAAAGAATCCTGTTCATTCCAGTAAGCATAAATGAACTCTAAATTTGTTAGAGAATATTAGGGAATTAGAGGTTTACTAGAAAAGGGATGTAAAAGAGAGAGAATGTGTGAGAGAAAAAGAGTGCGCTGACACAGTCTGGTTGATCATTACTCCCCTAGTGCAGATAGCAGCCCGCAGTCTTGTGGGTTTAATAAAGTTTGCTCACTTCAAGAAGTTGTGCAATACTTTAGGTTAATCATACTCTGTTTAGGCGGAGTATTGGAGCAGGACGAGTGAGAGACTTAGCACCGGCTTAAGGAACAAATGTGCACTGTGGTATCGCTCCACACCAACGAAACTTTGACCTTGACTGTACTGTATGGGCGGATGTAACTATATACTTAACTCCCAACGAAAGTGCCTCATAGCTTATAACTTTGTGGTTTGGATCAAATACCTTAGGAGCTTTTTAACAAGCTTGCCATAAAACCTGTCTGGAACTGTATTGATAAGCTTTTCGGTTTACAGACTTTTTCCCTCCCACTTGCCTTGTTCCTTCTTAAGATGTGAAAAGAATGTCTTTTTTTTTTTTTTTAAGATACAATAGCACGTCCTTCATAATCAAGCATGTGACTCCAAACCTTTATTTCTGACCCTAACTTTTTTCACTCTACATTGCCCTCTTTATTGCGTCTCCTCACTGGCCAAAGAATTTCCCTTGTGTGTATGTGCGTGTGCACACTAGCTGAGTGCAGTGGGGATATCCCCCCTTAACCGTCTGTCCACACGCCATTAGCCCACCCTTGTCTCAGCCTCAGTAAAGCCCTTCAGCATTGAGGAGCTGGAATGTGTCTTTGTGTCCCATTAACAAAACAGAGACGCCATGTTCTTTTCCATCTTAAAGGCTGTGGGAAGGGTTGCACGTCTACAGGCTCAGTCAGATGGAACCAACAGCACTATTTTTCCACACCTTTCCCTGACTGAATGTATAGAGTGATTAGTGATTGTTTTTTCACGTTCAGCGTTGAAGACAATATCTTTGTGCAGTCAGAGGGTACAAGACAGAAAATGACTGGTGGAGTAATGCACTTTTAATACTTGCCTGAGGTGAATTTTGCTGAAGTTTTTCGTTGCTCTTCTTTTAAATTGCTCTGTACAAAGTGAATATAGGCAGTTGTTACGCCAGGAGCTAATTCTACCTAATACGACCCCTAAAAATAATTTATATTGGTGCAGTCAAATGTAGTGGGACTGACTCTGTCGTAGACCTTTTAAGTAATTTTGACGTGAATAACACCTGTTAAATTAGAAGTTATCAAACAAAGCACGTTTTTAGATTACCTGATAATGCATTGTTTTTTTCTGAAACAGACCACCAAAGAGAGGCAAACTTTTTCCTTGAATCTGTCAGGTAAAATTGCTGTGGTGTAAATTATGAATTAAATGCACCTTTGACCTGAAGACATTTTGTATGCCTCAGTGCTGCACAAATGATTTACAGCTCTAACTGTTATGTTATGGTGAACTGGGGTGGTTCAGGATAAAGGTTGTTTTATATACATGAACACAGGCACCCTTCAGTCACACCTGCACACACACACAGGTCATGAGAAGAGCTGTGGAAAAAAAGGGCCCTCTGTGTTCAGTGGTCTGGCAAGGGTTCTCTTCTGCCATTAAAGGTGAAGTCTCAGGCATGTCTGTGACCACATTTTTCAAAAACAATGTTGAGTTGCCCCTTCTGTGTCTTTACTGACTGCCACTATCCAGCTTAGATGGTCTTAAATTCATGTGCTGGTCCAGGCTAACTGCATTTGCATTGGGTTTGGTGCTGGTCAAGCTGGTAGACCAGCAATGCCTAGCCAGTGAAGCTGATCAACCTGCGCGGCTTTATTCTAGTGAAGCTGGTTTAACACAGACATTCTGCTTGTTATGTTAGTTATAAGCCTAGTGGGGACACAAGCATACCGGCATCCCACAATGGGGATGAGCCTCCAAAACGCATCATATGCTGGTGACCGTCAATACAGGTCTGTTCAACAGCTCTGCTCTTTTACTTCAGCTCTGCTCTTTTACTTCAGCTCTGCTCTTTTACTTCTTTCCCTTTTCTATTTTGGATGAGCATGAGCGAAGACTCCCGATGATTAGAGAGACATGTAAGAGCTTTTCTCTCACTCAGAATTGGTGGGTGTGGGACAGAGAGAGACTGTTAGGCTGCCAGAATTTTATATACTGTTGCAAGTGTTTACACATGCTGTGCTCATACCTCAAATCAAGCCTTATTGGCCATGGCCCTTGTATTGTGGATTTCGTCCCATGTGGATAAAATACCCACCAAGTGTCCGTTCTGCTGGGAAGAACCGCGAGGACTGGATTAGTGTTTAGCAGTTTGGCTTGTCGAGGGCCCAGATGAGCAGTCCTCAGTAGGAGTCCGACCGGAGATGAGCTCTAATCCAAGGTTTGTGTGTGTTGTGTACTGCGGTGGACTCCTTGAGAAGTCTCCAGCAGCTGAAGAAGTGCGGATGTCTTCTCTGCCCAGCTTTTCCAGTAAGGAGTGTTTAACATGGCACCTCTCCTGCATGGCGTAAGTTTGCGTGTGGTCCCGCATGGTGCCATTCGGCTGGCATCTCCTCTCTGCCCGTTGTGACCCACAGTCATAGGGTTTGTCATCACTTTGCAGGCGTCTCGTGAAACATACCCTTCCTGACCCGGAGTTGACCCCCCGGGTCCCCCGCATCTGTCCGCACGCTGTCCCTGCCAACGATTTGTGTGTGTGTGTGCACATTTATGAGCGTGAGAGAGGCAGAAATCCGAAGTGTTGAATTTATTTAAACTGAGCTGATGATACATTATGTCTAGAGGGTAGTAAAATAAACAGTTATTCTCGGTTCATCATTTTCACCCTCATTTCAGAAACCTCCACTGTCTTCTTGTCTGCGTCTATGTGGCATGTCATATTTTAGCCAGCCATGCTTCATTTTGCTCTGCTATTTTTAAGAGTTTGCTAAAATTTTTTGTGTGTGTGTGTGTGTGTGAGTCATGTTTGGAGTTCTGAACTGCGAGGGGTTGAGCAAACAGATGAGACTGTAAAGGATGTAAGGTCAGCCCTCTACAATTCGAGTGTTCAAAACGCAATTCAAAACGCTCACATATACAACCAAATTTTACACTAGACGACAAAAAATGTTTTTAACTGGCCAATGGCTAGTAAATTGTCAAATTTCACTGTGATTGAGTTCTCGCTGTCATGAGAGGAGTGCTTTATGGGAAAAGCACATGCTGTGCATCCACAACGGGAGATATGGAAAGCACATCAGCTTACCAGTGTTCATTCACACTTCAGTTTTACATCACCCAGATGTTTCTTTTTAAAAAGAATTAATAATTCATTATTAATAATTTAGCAGTGTTGTTTTCTGTCATGGTTTTATTAACATGCATATTCAAACAGTGTTTTAATTAAAAATCTTTTCATTAACACCATGACGTGTATATATAGTTTATGTATAGATTGAGTAAAATAAAAAGTTCACAAACCAGTGGTGACTCAAGCTTCATTGAGGGTTGAAGGTACATCACACTGACCGAAATTTGCACTAACAAAGTGAGTTTTTTTGAATGAGAGTTTGGGTATGACATACCATACAGTATGCAGGGACACATGGATGGAGATAAAATCAGTGCAGAAGAGTGTTCTGTTTTATTTATTTTCAGGCTTTTAAGCCATAATTTACAGAACAGTAGAAGCAGATGGAAAGTAGGAGAGAGAGAGAGAATGGGATGAGGACACGACCCAGGCTGTATTCAAACATGCGTCTCTATGTACTATCAGCTCTTATATGGTGTGAGCAAGTACACTACAGCTCTGACATGAAGTATTTATATTATTACCATTTATGTCATTCTACCCTGTGCAATATTTACAAAGCCTTCAATAAAATCGATCATCTTGTTTCATTTAACTTCAGTTTGGTTAAATTACTTTCGGTGTATGAATTGCACTCGCACTGTCACTGATATGAACAAAATAGTCAATCTCAAAATTATAGTTTATAATCAATCACTAGACAAAATTCCATTATTGGTTTAGACCGAAGTGCTGCGACTACAAATAAGAAAACTTTGTGTTGTATCAGTTAGTGTAGTCAAGTAGGAACACATCCAATAGTAGAGACTTGTGACCCACAGCAATTCAGTCGTTGCTATGTGTATTTAGCTTTAGAGTTAGAAGTGTTTAGACTCGGAGTAAGAGTTTGTATGGCACTGCGAGACACTACTGAAGTACTAAAGAGGCCTCTGTGTAATTTATTAGAGTGCTGAATTCTAGTTAATGTCAGTCTGATTCACTGTTTGGTCTAAACCAACGGAGAGACTCGTGAGGACGGCTGGACACTCACCGTGACTCTCCGTTCACACACTCCAGCTCTTCCGGATCATCTCTGATCCTGATGCTCACAGATATAGTCGTATGATTATTTAGAGATCGTTCATGGTAAATAATGTTGTCGGGACCCACGCAGGTTGCCTTGGCAGTTAATGAGTTTGTTTAATGTGAGCTTCCTGATGGAGCTGTGAGAAAGGCCAGCTGGTGCATTAGAAACGCCTGCCTCCCATCACATCTTCTTTTTCTAATGGACACCAGACAAATGACAGGATGAGGGGCTGAGATCAGTGGAAAGGAATGAAGGGGACGGATGGAGGGAGAGAGAGATGTGGCGTACGATAAACAGCCCCATACACACACATTTTCACACTCCTTCACCCTGTCCGTCTGTTAGTGTCACAACACGCACGTAAAAAGGTGCAGCCACAGACAGCTCTGTACACACACAGTTACTGGAAGGTGGGAAGTCTCACTGGAATGTGAAATGACTTCCCAGAAAACTGGCTTTCTTTGGGTTTCGTTCTCCTTCAAGCTTCTGTCCAGCTCAGTTCACCTCTCCTGAGAGGGTTTACGTCAATGAATACCAGTGGATAAAAGATTTAGCTCTTTAAAATATGTATGTTTTTTATTTTTCAAATGTTCTTTATGTTTTTAAGATAGAGTGGCATTTTTATTTTGTTTGTTTCCGATTTTGTTTTTAATGTCTCGGCACCCCGACTAGTTTTGAGTTTTTCTCTATTGTCTGTGAAAACATTTTTAGTCTGGTGTTTGATTTTAAGACAGTCAGCAAAATGCACATCCTCTGTTTATCATATGGATATTAGATACCCATGAATTAAGAGAGGAACTTTTAGAAGTGCAGAATATTAAATAACAGAGGTTTGTCAGTGTTGAACTAAGATAATTTTTTTTTACATTAAGGTGATAGTGTCAAAGACATCTGGAACACACTCATGTTTAAAAGTTTGCAGGCAGGCTAAAATGTGACCTTGCTGATACTGTATTGAATCAGTTGCTATTTTTCAGCTGTTTTAATAATGAAAGAATGTGTGCTGCTTATTAATGATTACTGCAGAGGGCAAGATTTGTTCTTCGAAACTGATGACTTAAAAAAGCTACGATTTATGTAGTCTACTAACTTAAGCATATGATACGTTATATGTTAATAATATGAACAAGTTTATTATATGAATTATATGATAAATTATAAGATACATTTATTAATGTTTGCAAGGAAAAAAACAAACACAGATGAGGCAATTGGCGACATACAATAAGATGTATAGCGCTATAAAGTTAATGTTGAGTGCTTAGTCCAAGAACTTGGAACTTTTTCATAGGTCATATGAATTTTGATATTTGACTGCACATTTTGTGTCTGTGTAAATCTTTAAGCTTTGTAAGACATAGAAAATTTTGTAGTTATTTAAAAAAATAATAATTTTTACCTACAGTATTTGTCATAGTAAATATTGTCTGTTTGTAAATATTGTTTGTTTTACGTTAGGGAGGAATGCAAGGTGGTATGAAGGGCCCATTCAAAAAAGGAGGTGAGAAAAGTCGTAATGAGAGTGCTGCACTTGCATTGTTTGCTCTTGGCACTTGTGCAGTCCAACTCTGTTGTTTGTGTCGACTGGTGGTTTGTTCAGCCTTGTCCATATCTCATTACAGACAGGCTATCAACACAGCCCCAAGACTGTGTGTTTAGAGCCATGGTGTTCCTGTGGAATTAGAGGCTTAATACACTTCCTTTCTGGCGTTTCTGCCGTCTTTCTCCTCCTGTAAATCCTTTGCTTTCTCTCTGCCTCTCAGAATCTGTTAATTTTTTTTTTTGCTTGACATGTTTGCTCTTAAGGCTGAGTGTTTGTGTTAGCGCTCACGTGAGGGGAATTGGCTTCTCATTCTGTGACTCTAGAACTGTGGCCCTTCTTTGACTGGATATAAAGCTGCCTGTATGTTTGTGTGACTTGGTGAACATTTAATATTTTCATAAGGCTTTTTCAATTTGTTCGCGTTATGCGTGCCTGTGGGTGGTCGTCCACCCATCTATCAGTATGGGGCGAGTCTGTTGAATTTTGTTCTCATGTCTCAGGTAGTTTAGTTCAAAGAGGGTTTAGACTAGAACCCGTAACTTGTTTTAAAAATAAAGCTCTGTCTGCGTCAGATGGCACTCTTTCTCAAACATTGTAAGTAAAACACTTTAAGTGCTGTCTTTCTAAACATTTCAAGTACCAACTGCTGTGTTTAAATTCTTTTACATAATCCCAGTTTTGAGGGATATTCAGGCCTTTCTTAGGTAATGAAAAGGTGCCTTGCTCTACAGCGAGACCAAAACCGACCTGTTTACTTATCGTTTTGCCTTTTGTCATTTTGTGGTTTAGCAAACATACATCATAATTGCCCTCTGAATGGTGTGACAGTGTGCTGGAGCACAAATATGACTCAATCCTTTTGCTTGTGTACAGAAGGAGAGGAATTTGTCAGGCATGACATCATTCCAGTGTTTGGTGTTCACTCTTCCACTGTATGTAACACTAAAGGAAAAGCAAATCATCAGCTTTCTGCTTGTCAGAGGAGCCTAAAGTGCCTCAAATTCAGGGTGGAGGTCCTGCTTGAAATAACAAACCCTGAGAGTTCAGCAACTCTGCTTGCTGAAATGTGGTGCAGAATTGAAGGAATTGTGGGTAATTCTGTTCTTTTATATCAGATCCCTCTCTCTGTATGCTCTGTGCTTCATCTGTGATTACATCTGTCAAGACCTATCAGTACGTTATAAGCCTATTTTTGCGGGACTGTCAATCAAAATAGAGTTGGCACAGAATGCCCCGCCCTTCTTGGGCTGTGAGCAAGCCGGTGAACGAGACCCACCCATACACTAAGACACGCACACACACCACATCTACAGACCTTATCATGGAGCAGGCTGTGGCTGGGCTTCTTCAGGGCTTGGCAGGGCTGCAAGCGGCTGGCACAGCTGTGATGTGGGGCTCTGTGGGCAGCTGTGGCCACAGAGAGGCCCTGCTGTGGTGCTGCTGTGGTTTGCCAATGCACGGATGCTAAAATGTAAAAGTTGATGTTTGGGGCAGAGAACAGCCCTCAGAGGGCTATAAAGAGGATTACTGCAAACCCGAAGCATTTCGAGAATACAATCCCTTGTTGTGCTTTGTTCAAATCAGTCCTATACACAAATCAGGATATAATTCATAAATCTGAATTCTGTCCTATAGCTGCATGAGATTCAAATGCTTTCTTTATTGTGTTAGTCTTACTGATGAGCAGAAAATCTGCAGTGCTCTGTTCAGACTTGACATAGTCCTGAGCTCTTCTAACATAAGGCTTTTCTTCTTCCTTCTATGTCTGAAACATGTATTTTTCATTCAGTCACGCTCCATTTGTAGCTCTTAGGGTGGTCTTTATTTGTATTCCTGAAGTTAGTGATTTTATGACAATGCTGCATTGTATCTGCCTTTGCAAGTCTTTTTAAAATTGTTTCAGGATTTCTTTCTAAATCTTCAGTAGCGGCAGTTTTCATGTTTTTGTTTTTTTTTTGCTTTTTCTTCGGGTGCTTAGATCAAGACTTTTTAAGTCTGACTTTTGTGTGGGAAAATATTGGTCCACATGAAATGTTTTGTCAGTTAACCTGAAAAAGTGCTTTGTGTACTAAAATCAGACTTACGTGTTTTTCCCCCCCAAGTAAAAAATGTTACCAAACATGAATTAAACAGACTATATTATGTTTACTAACATACATTTTCACAGTTTTTTAATTGCTCAGGTAAAGTAGTAACAACTGCGTATTTAATTTTTTATTTTTTATTTCAGGTTGTGATTTTTGTCTTAAATACTAGAAAATACTAGTTTTTTGCTAGTGGCGTTGAACTTGCCATAAAATTGTTGAGATCTGTCACAACAGGCATAGTTTATCTTATTTCTACAATGAAGATTACAGTTGCTCCCTCTTGTATAATGCCCTGCTTATTAGTTTATATGCTTTAAGGGTGAAATCTGTCATTTCCACACCATAAGTAACACCTAATGGAATGCACCATTTTTATGTGTTGCTTACAAAGGCAAGCAGAACCTTTTTGCTACAGCCATAATTTATGCAATTCTGTTTGGTGCTGCTAGTACTCTAGAAATGACATGCTTTACCTTTAAGATTCAAATAAATACGGTTACTAATTAAATGTGGTAAAACTGGTCTCATGTAGTCACACACACTCACATTATCAGTCTTATAGGATAGAGTTTCCTACAGTAATGGCTCCAGTAGGCCTCTGTCCCCGTCTTTGTCACTGCAGTGTGGCCCCTGGCCCCTAATGAGAAAACCTTCTACTTGAGGATAGAGATCACATTCACAGACCCAAACCCACATACACACAGTCTTCCTCTCTCTCATGCTGCTCCCAGCCACCTCAGCCAAAACACTAAGAAAGTTTGCAATAGAGTGAAATGCTGCGGGTGTGGACATCTATATGTTTGTGTGTACTGAAGGACAGTACTGTCAGCAATACATAATGTATCCAGAGGACCACCGGGGCCGCCGCACAAATAGGGGCTCAGGGACACACCACAGAAAGACGGAGGAGGGGAAGGGGAGAACAGTGATAAGGAATGGGAGGAGAAAAAGTGAGAGAAGGGAGTGCACTGGGGGTAGATGTCCATTCAAACAAGCCTGAAGGGTAATTGGATAGGGCGGGTAACCTGTGGATCAAAAAATAAAGATGGCACAGTGATGGAAGGTCATGGCTGCAAGGGGGACAGGGAGGCCCCTTTCAGGGGTTGAATGCGTGTGATGGGGGGTAATTTGATATACTGTGTGGCCAGAGGCCCTCATACTCATATATATATATATACGCTTTCAAGGCTGAAGAGAAGCCTTGCGGTGAAATCCAAGATGTCTGCCTCTCTCTCTCTATCTCTCTCTCTTGTTTTCCTCCTTTTTGGATCTGCCTCATTAGCTATTGTAGCATGTTTGTTGGGCTCTGTCAGACCCCGTCTCCACGTCTGCTGTGCGCGGCCCGGCTTTTGAAGCCACACAAAATGGATTCCTAATCAAGATCTCGGCCCCAGCTAAAAACATTGGGCTTCAGTGCATCCCCTGCAGAACAAAGACAGAACACACACAATGCTGGCTGGAATACTGCAGAATAAATAAACAAGAAGTCTAAAAATGTGTAACAAGGGGAATGTTACATAAAACCGCACTTATGATTTACACCCGCAGTTGCTGGTTTCCACTGCGGGAGTGTGTGTTACGTTGTCTGTAACAGCGTCTGTTTAAAGGTCTGTTCTGACCTCTCGCTACCATTTGCTGTTCTAGCTGCCCACACACTTCACCTTTTAGCCCAATGAAAAGAGAAAGACAGAGGAAAACACTTTGTGTACTGCCTGCATTTTTGTCATGCTGCTACATGCTAACTCTCCCTCTCTCTGACAGCCCTCTCGCTCTCTCTCTCTCTCTCTGCTTAGAGCTTAGAAGCCTTAGGGAGAAAAGGAGGGACAAAGATAGTTTTATAAAAAAATGATAGATAGGAAAGAAAGAGTAAGAGAAAACTTGTAAATATAGAGAACTGGACTGTAGTGACATTCCATTTTGATATCCCCACTGAATCTGTTACTGTGGGACAAAATGATAGAGATAGAACTGTTCATTTGTGTATTTATTCTGGCACCCTTATTAAATGGTTACAACATTCAGACTGTGCTCTTAAAGGTGAAGTGTTGAATTTGTGATACCAAACAGAGTGATATTTCCCTGATATCAGTCCCAGCATTGCCAGCAACTCTACATCCTTTATGACATATGGCATAGAGAAGATGGATGGATGAATTTAGAGGATTAAACAGCTGTGGGGTTTGGGTTCTGTGTAAATATGAAATAAGTAACTATTTAGATGTAAATGTGATCAACTCATCAGCCTGTGGTGTACTTCATATGCAAGTTTTTGTGAACTTTATATTTTATAAATAGTGTAATAGGGAATCTGAAAATCACCCCTATATGGCTTTTTTCATTTGTTCTGGGTAAATGGCTTTGGGGCAGAAATGATATTTATAATGGGGTCTCATGTTTGTGTCTCCTCAAACCATCATCTCTCAAGTAAACACTCGTAAGCCCCTGATGTCATACTTGCATAACAACAGAGGTACATCACCATAACAGCCCTTAGATTAGGCTAGATCAAATACACTTTCATTTAGAATTGCTTTCTATTATGGTTGCTAGATCTCCTTGAATGATCTGGATTGAGGTCTTATCAGTCGTCTCAGACACACAGATCTCTGTTTGAACTTGTAAAGCATGAACATCAGCTGTGGGAGGTGGGATGGACCTCATGGCTCATACAAATTCATTAAATTGAATATGTTTCCTCCTGACAGGCTTTTGAGGTTGAACAAGCTTTATTTTGCAGTGAAATGTGTTAAAGTGATCATACATTTATTTTGGTCAGCTTTGTTTTTCTGGCATTAAGAGGTTGTTTTTATTAAAAAAAATCTCTACAGCAGCTTTAAAAAAATAATTATATATCCAACTAGAAAAAATAGACTCTTAATAAAAGTGTCTACACAAGCAACTTTTTTACATGTGTTCATAGGTCACATTATGAATTAAATGTACTAAATCAAACAGTACCGAAGTCATCAGTGATCTCTGCCATACCAAGTGCAAAAGCAGACAGTCATATGCACCATAATCACAAAAGTACCATAAGCACAAAGTCATATTTAGCACAATACTTCCCTCTGCATGTACTGTATATGTTTGTTGTTAACCTATAGAAAATGGCTTTGCTCAAACACTGACTGTGACTTTTTGTTCTTTTGTTTCCATAGAGACATCAGTATGAACAACATCACTGAGCTGCCTGCAAATGTCTTCAGAAACCTGCCCTATCTGGAAGAACTGTGAGCATGAACTCTGTTCCTCCTCTTACATTAGTTCTCTTTAACTTTCTCTCTCTCTCTCTCTCTTCGCAATGTCTGCGTATGTTTTTTAAATATTACCATGAAGAGAGCAAAACCTGTGCAAAAACCTTAAAATTGGTCATTTCACATTTGGCAGTTTCTCTCTGGATTCTTATGTAATATTTAGCTATTTTTACATTGTGAAATGTTTTTAAAACCACTGAAGACAATGAAATACTAAAAGCTAAATACAAATGACAAGTTAAATTGCTGCAGGTCTCCAAGTCGCTGTCAGTCGCTAGTTTTTTTGCTTTTGTTTTTTTTCTGCTTGTTCCTCTATGTAGGTGGATCATGTCAGGTTCATTGTCTTCACTCTGTTAGTAGTTGTTTTACTGCCTTACTGCATATTTGCATATAGTTAAATCAACTTGCTGCATTACTAACAGTAATCCTCAAATCACCAACTCTTCTTGAACAAGAATGGCTGAATGTTTGTCATGTTAAATCACTGTAGAGTGTTAGGATTGGAAATAAATAATATCAGATTCTGAATTCTGTGTAGAAAACTGTTTTCTTTTGTATTAAGAGCAGACAGGAGTGGTCTCAGTATGTCTGAGAGAGGGCGGGAGACATTGCTCTTGATGGAACCCACTGTTCTCCTAACCTCAGCCCTCAGAGAGTCTATGTCAGATCCAATGAGAACCTTCCTTTTATATTGTTTATGCATTCAAATGGCTCCCACTGCTTCTGATAGATTTGGTAATCAAATACTGCTATGATGAAAGATTATAAAGAGACTGATGGATTTTCAGGCTGAAGTCTCTGTATTTTCTTATTTGTCTTTGGGGGATAAGAAGTTTAATCCCGTTCTCATAGTATATACACATACAGTTGTTATGGCACAAACAACCACATAGTTACAAAAACAATTACACGCTAAACAAGCTAAACAAAGCCGTGCACCTGCAAGAAATTGTTTATTAATCAGAGTGACAGAATAGTGAGCATGTTAAACAGATCTAAATGTAAATTAGAAAATAAGAAACTATTTTTGTACCTTCATGTGCATTTTAAGACAGACCATTTTTTTAAAAGTGTCTTTACAGAACAGGTTGACCAGTGTGGTGCAGCACATCAGAAAACAGCAGTTGAGTCTCAAGATGCTGCAGGTGTCAGAAGTCCAGCAGGTTCAGTGCTAATGAAAGAGCAGGAACATACATTTGTTTGTATTTAAAAACCTATGCAGTGAGTTTCTTTAAAGTTCTAGTTCCTGGTTGTATGTATGGCTGCATCTGTATGTCTGAGTAAATCCTAAGCCTGTCATCGGGTGTGTCTGATCTTTCTCTGTGTATTTGTCTTTTCTTCACTACTTCTCTTGTCCTCTGTCTGCTCGTCTGCGCATGGGAAGCGCCGATAACATCTGTCTAAGTGATATCAGGTACCAGCACTTACAGACTGATGAAATGACCAAAGTCGGCTCCTCTTGTTCTTCACCCTTTCCTGCTCTTTTCCTTTTTTTATCCATTTGATTGGAGCGTGTTTTTTTTTTACTCTTGTGCGTCTTTCATCCACTCCAATCTGCTCAGCTCTCGTTCCCAAACAGTCCTCCAGTGCTTTGTCAAAGACCAATTTGCTTTTCAACGCATTGTGAGAAGGAATGCATGGCAGGAAGAAGGAAGGCAAAACAATGGTTTCCGTGACAACTACAGTTTTCAGGAGCGTGTTCTATCTGGGAATGGGGGGTTGGGCAGGGGTCTCTAGGACCTGTACAGGACTGTATTGTGCCAGATGCTCTTTGTCAGGCCGCACATGGTTCAGTGGTCACAATGGGTGTGGCCAATCAGAGGGTCAGGAGTTCACTTTCTGGGCTTAAATGTACTTTTAAACACATTCTGGACTGCTGTAATCACTCAGCAGCACAAATGACATTGCAATTACATCAGCTTGTTCATATTCACGCAATATAATACAGCTCAGATATGGGAAAATAAAGTCTTCTCAAAACACCAATTTAACAAGCAAAGTTACTTATAATGATTTCAGTCAGCTTTCATTTTTAAAATATTTTAAATAGTTTTTCTGAAGTACTTCATTAATCCAGTCTGGCTGTGTTAAAAACATTGACTTCTTGGAACTTTGCTGAAACAAAATAAAATGCCAGTTAGGTTTTTAGTTTAATTGTAACTAGCGTTTTATTTGTTTTTTTAAACACTCTCCGCCATAAGTATAACAGTCGTGTAATTAAACTTTATACATTGAAGATAAAATGTTAAATATTTTTAGTCATGACTTTAAAATCAATCACAGAGAGAGTACATTATTTAGAGATTATTTCATTAGAATCTTCATTGTAATGTTACGCACAGACATTCCCATTCCCTATAATAATACGTTTATGCATAACTTAAATAAACTAGTTGACTAAAAATGGCAGATGTTGCCTTTTGCCTTTCAAAAGTAGCTGTCAGGTGATAGCAGAAAGAAACACAGCACACCTCACATTTACAGAACACGTCCTGACAGTACAACAGCAATGGTGTGTGTGTGTGTGTGTGTGTGTGTGTGTGTGTGTGAGACCTGTTGTTGTTTAGACAGCACTGGGAGAGCCAAAGGTAACATTCTCTGCCTCAGAGTCATGCAGTCGTCTATCATAATCACACACACCTCTCCCTCTTCAAACATATCCCCCACTGACAGATATAGAGCTGTCAAATATTAATCCTCTCTAGATTTGTGTCTCTGGCTTGATAAGTATAGTGTGTGTGTGTGTGTGTGTGTGCGTGCGTGCAGGTGATTCAGTCTGATTACATTTAAAGGTGCACTTTTTCCTCATTAAACCAAAGAATTTGTCTGTCTGTCTTGTTTGTCTTTAGATCTAGTATTGTCTGAACTAAATTCCCCAAAGTAGCTTCATGTTGGTGACCAATTAAGTAAAAAGGCTGCAATTATTAAAAAAACACATTGGTTTAATACTGTTATGATCTAAAAATAGCCATGCTTCCAAACCTATCTATTAAATCTCCCCATTATAGCTGATGGTCTGCAAAAAAAGAAAATTCTATTCTCCAAGTGTTGGCTGAACCCTTCAGAAGGTCACGTGACGGTGGCCGTGCTTATTGAAGCGGTTGCTAAAGCAACACGCTGGAGCAGCTCTGGCAACTTACTGACCACAGAGTGAGACTTAGATTAGTTCCAGACAAATAAAGATCAGGGGTGACATCTTCCTGCTCAAAAGATCTGACTGCTGAGCAGTGAAAGTGTGCATGTGTGTGTTTAAGAATCCACCCATGGAGGCCTGGCCAGATCTGGTGGCTTTGAAACGCAGCCAAACCAGAGCAACGGAGAGGGACACGGAGGAAGGGAACGTCTGTCATTCCCGCAGGCCAGCCCGACCGCAGCGGTGAGCCACAACAAATGAGTTGATGTAAACAAGCTTACAGTTGGACTGCAGTTGTTTGTGTGTTTTGGGGTTAGCGTTGTGGTTGGAGAGGGACAGTTCTTCTGTCAGAGCGTGTGCTTGTGTGACAGTCATTTTTACCATATATCCCAG
Organism: Ambastaia sidthimunki; assembly: GCA_036877625.1. NCBI lineage: Eukaryota > Metazoa > Chordata > Actinopteri > Cypriniformes > Botiidae > Ambastaia > Ambastaia sidthimunki. The sequence continues at coordinate 134,407 of JAZGTK010000080.1, read as the reverse complement.
AATTCTGTGTGGAGCTTCTCTTGGTGTGTGGCAATGTTTCAGCACTTAAAAGCTGAACCCCTATGATCCTGTGAACTGATAAGCCGCCCATCATCTCCTCAGCATTCTAATGCCAGCTGTATTTTTCTGTGGTGCTTGTTTTTTTTCTTCTACTCTTTCTTTCTCGCTGTCTCTAGGACCTGCAGGTGAATCATTGAGACACAATCATGTAAGATAATTACCCACAGACTTACATATATACTTTTGTACTTTGTAGTATTTAAGGGTGTGGTAGGAAGGAAGATTGGGAGAGTTGTGTGTGCATGTCAATTCAAGGACAAGAGTGTAAGTTTGAACATTTTAGTCACTAACATTCAACATTGATTAACAGCAAAAATCAACATTGATTTTTTTTATGTTAAATGTAATAGTTAAATAAGCATAAAGTATGTAAACATATTCTGCAGTGAGAAGTCTGAAGATACCAGAAAGACTTGTGGTTAAGGCAATTACAACCTTTAGGACACTGACTTGTCCAAGACAAATAAAATGATTTGGCAAATGTTATATTTGCATATTTTGAATCTAATTCTTTTATGGATCTTTGGGCCACAAAGGGCAGTTAACTTACCCTGTTAAGTTGTAAATGTTTCAGTTATACAGGAGGATCTTAAATGAATGTGTACAGTCTGGCACTTCCTGTAGAGAGAGCGAATGGGAGGCTTTCTCTTACCCTGCAGCACTGCGGCTGCTACTGGCAGACACAAGCAGAAGATGATAAGAGAGTTAGAAGAGTGTGAGAGAGTTCTCGGACTCCAGTTTCACTGGGTGATAAATCGGGTGTTAATCTCTCAGGCCTGATTTGGTGAAGTTATGTGAACCCTTCGTCTGCTTTACCCCACACACCTTCACAGACAAGTACACATTGCACCCCAGTCAGAGAACATGTAGCATTCAAACATGCATATAAACATACAATATACAATCTAGCCTGATCAGGACACTCACATGAAGTAGCTGAGACCTGTATGACCCTGACAGGGTTTCTTTTTGTGATAATGTTGTCAAATATAGTTTAGCGGTCATTATATAGAGAGATATTTTGCTGGAGAACATGATGATTGTTCCAATAATAATCAAGTGTTTCATAAACACTTGCGATGTCTAGATGTGAATAGAAGGTGTTGTGGGTGTTGTCCAGCCTAAAACATGCCTGTAGAATTACAGCTCATCAACTTGATAATGCAGCCAACACATTCTGACACTTTTGAGGTATTCGTTCTGGCCAGTCAGACAGAGAGCTTGTAGAGAATGAGTTATCACTTCAGGAGAGAGCAACTCTCTTATCACATACTGCTGTCAACATGGCAGCATGTTGTATCTGTCACTGTACATATTGTACTGCCAGATGGACAGAGCCTAATTTAAACATAAAAATTACATTATCAAAATATGTGGTAGGTTTATAAAATAAAGCAATAAGCAAATCCTAAAACCACCTGTATATTTGTAGCATTTATAAATAATAGCAACCAGAATAAACTATTCTTCCCCTATGTTGGCCAAAGTATCTGTTTGCTTGGATAAAGTTGTCAGGCTATGTAGCAACTTGTTGCATTTATATACTGCAGAGTGTGTGGTCACAGGAGTAAGTGTATCTGCAGTATTTGTGTATTTTGCGGAGGCTGTATATGCGGCTCATCAAATTACAATTTAGAGTCTGAGTTTCCTTCCACTTGTTTCTTTCATTCCTTTCGACAATCTTTTGCCAGCTTTCCATCAGAATGGCTTAAGTTTTTTTGCAGCCTAACTGAATTTAAGTAACTCTTTCTGTCTTTCTGTAGACGTTTGGCCGGTAATGACCTTGCTTTCATCCACCCGGAGGCTCTGTCTGGCCTGCATCAGCTTAAAGTCCTGTAAGTACTCCACACACACACACCTCTGTTCATTCACTGGGTGAGGAGTTCTTATAGAACGCAGTGAGAGAGCAGTAGATCCTGCTGTGAGTTTTGTTGAGTTGTTAAGTGGTGTTGTGTAACTAACAGGAATTTTGCAGCTACTGGATCAGCAAGTCTGTCAGTGTCTGATAGAGTACCTTTCATTATAATGCCATCTCTTTCTCTCTCTCTCTCTCTCATTCTCTCTCTCTTTCTTTCTGTCTCTTTCTCTTCCTCTCTCCAGCGACTCAGGTTTTGTCCTTCAGGTGTCTGTGAGCCAATTCAAATGCAGCTTATCAGCTGTCTGGTCCCCTCAGCCACGTTTTACATAAAGCTTATTTTCCCTCTTCCTGCTCCTGTCCAGGGCTGTTTCAGAGCCCCGCGGTGCTCTTGCACAGGCTCATCCAGAGACTGCCGTATGTGATGTTGGGAATGAGTTTGGGAAACTGAGTTTGCACCAAAGGCCAAGGGCCTTCAAACTGTAGATGTTGGAGATGATTTGGGAGTTTTCATTTACTGTGGCAATGTGTTTGTGAATGCCTCTTGGCTGAGTTTGTTTGTATGTGACTACGGTGGTGGTAAGAAAAAAGTGTGTTTGTGTGTGTGTGTGTGTGTGTCACTGTGTATGTGTGCATGTGTGTAGTTGTGTGCACTGTGGCCTGGCACAGAGCGGGAAAAGTTGTCCTTGCGGCCTGTGCCATTTGAGTGACGCCAGAGAGAGCTGATAGCGTAGAGGAAGCAAGATATGCGCTCAGATTAGTTTAGAACATACACACACACTGAGATACACAGGCACATGTTCCATCAATACTAAATCTTATGCTGGGTTATTTTAGGTTTGTGATTTGTGCAGATTATTATAGAAGATCTGTTTTATATTGTGCTGGCACAGTTGTGTGTGGTAAACTTCTGTGGCACTATATATTCTCTAACACTATATACTTATTTTTCAGGATGCTTCAGAATAATCAGTTGAAGACTGTGCCCAGTGCAGCTCTTAAGAATCTTCATGCCCTGCAGTCTTTGTAAGCATTACACTTCTTTTCTCCTATATGTGTGTGTGTGTGTTCTTGTATTTCTTCAATTGTCCAGATGTCCCCACAAGGATGCTAAAAGTTATACACACCTACATTGTGGCCAGCCAATGGTCCCCACAAGGAAAATTGATTATTAAACATACTAAATGATTCTTTGAGGGTTAGGTTTAGGGTAAGGTTTATTTGATAAAATACATGGCTTGTACAGTATAAAAGTCATTATGTCAGTGAAAGTCCCAAAGCATAGAAACCTAGTGTGTGTGTGTATATATGTTTTCTGTCCTCTTTGTGTCTCAGTGTGATCTTGTCCAGTTACAGATCCTGCTGTGGGACAATGCATGTTTAAAAAAGCAGCTCTCAACCATTATCACCTCTCCAGATCTCTCTCTTTCTTTCACCCCCTCATGCCGTGTGTTTTTCCTCTCCGTTTCCCTGTTGTGCTAAAGTAATGTGTTTTGGCACAGTCTGCCTGCTTTTGGCCTCAGTGAAGCCTCAGTGAATGACCTGTCAATCAACGTGCCTTCTGCCCCTCAGCATAGATAATGAGAGAAAGAGAGGAATATAGTTAGAGTAGAAGCCTTAGATGAGAGAAAAGGAAGAGAAAAAGCAGAGTGACACAAAGAAAGCAAGCCTAAAGAAAGGGAGAGAAAGGGGGCAGTCCTCTGGGAATGTGTTCACCCCGCAGGCGTTTTGCACAGGTTCCTCAGCTGCGTTAATCAGGCTACCGAAAAAACTCACTTCCTAATTACATTGACATTGCTGAGGAGAGCAAGACTGTAGAAAAAAAAATAGACTCACACACTGAGCTCTTACCCAAATGCTTGATAGCCTCTCTAGGAGTTACTTCTGGGTTTTTCAGATGTGGGTCTACTCTGGAAATTTGACTGCCTCTATAGAGCATGTTCAAAACCACAATTATAATCTTAAGACCATCTATAATTTTAAGTGGCCACCTCTGCTGCATAGTTTGCAATGATCTAGTAAAGATTGGTAACTTCTAACCTCAAAAGTCAATTCAGTGGCTTACCAGTTAACAGAGTAAAGAGCAACTATTTATCATCAACAATAATCCTTCAGCCTTCCATGAGTGTTAAAGCTGATTTGGTATGTTTTAGAAATTGCTTACAAAGTCATAAATCCTATGACTTGCTGTGAGCTGCTAATGCATTTAACATTACGACAGCATTTGCGGTCAAGTGTTGCTTGTAGATGATATACATATGAAATTAATATCCTCTCATGACAACCCTTACCCTGTCATTCCCTGTCCTCTATATCACCCAGCCATTTGTCAGTCAATTTCAAAGTCAGTCTCCACGCCACATGTAGAGTCTATATGTGTTTGTCAGTGTGCTCTCAGTTTTGGCAGTGGCTGATGAGGACATGCCCGGATCTACACATTGAAAACAAGCAGCACGCACAGCCTTCAACAGCAGCTGACAGATCCATATCTCTATAGATAAGAGCCACCTGAATCGAGTCCTGAATCCTGATTCTCTCAATTCACAATTTATCCTTTCTAGACTGAAATTCTATGTTACAGTGAGTTATTATGTCATTCATTCATTTCAGGTTATTCACTGGCCCCACATCATGTCTATTGTATGAGCTTCATGTTTGTGTAGACTGTCTGTGTAGAGCTGAGAATTAGACATGCTCAAGTGTGCCAAAGCCAGAAGTGAGCCAGAGTTCATGTCCAAAGCACACGTCACTTTACATGATCTCTCACTTTAGTTCACAAATGCCTAGCAGTGCTAAAGGGTTCTCCTAAAGAATTATACAAAACAGGAGAACTGTATACACACGCTAAAAACCTGTTTTCACTCGCTGTTGGTTCATTAGAGAATGTGCGGTCTTTGGTTCTCCTTTCCCAGAAAGTATTGAGAGAACATGTTGGTTAAAGTTTATTTAAAAAGTTAAACTAAGCTCAAGGTACCATGTATATACACTCTTCCAGGCAGGTCTATTGTGAACAATTATGAGCTGTGTTTATATTTTCATTTGGTAGCGCCACAAGACCTCTGTAATATATTTCCATTACACAGAGGCATTCATAAACACCCTGCCTTGTTGTTTTAATGTGTTTTTGTTCCAAAACCTATTGAGCTGCCTGTATAGACAGCAGAGTGAGGCATCGTAGGCACATTGCCAGACAAATTGTAGGGCAATCCCATAGTGCATTACAGAATTGTTAATGGTGAAAAAAATCTATCCAAAGACAACAGAAAAATAAGAATATATAAAAACTAAACAATATTGAGAAAAAGGTAGTTTTTGAAAAAAAAAATGTTGTCAGCACTGCCTTATCAGCTAACAGCTATGCAGTTTACTAGGTTTTTAAATATACCCTATGTGTGGAGCATAGCCTGTCAGCCATTCATAAACAGGAAGTCACCACCCCATCATTATTACCCATCAGACCCTTCCTCTCTGTGATTGGCTTCTGTGGTAAGAAATCATAGTCCCATTAAAAAAAAACCTGAATAAGTTTAGCACAATGTTTATATAGCTTGTTTTCAACAGAAGTATATCAGATGGTCAACCTCCAAAAAGACTAGAAAAGCACCATAAGTAATACATACAAGGTGTGGGCTATATTATCTTCTTCTTAAAGGAATACTCCTGAAAATAAGTCAATAAGGTGTACATGATTTTCCTAGATGTGTGAACAGTGTCTTCCCTTCCACCACAATAATGATAAGCCAAAGGCAGTAACATTTCTTGTCCCTTTTTAGACATCACACCTGTTGTAAGAAATGTATCGATTCCGAGTCAGATCTTTTAAACATCTACAGTATTTGACACAGCACTGCCTCAGTCATAAGCCCTCAGGGGCCTGCAAGGTGTGGTCCCCCTCATAAAGCTAGTGAAGGGGCCATGAGTGGGTGCAGGGCTCCCACCTGGCCCATGTGAAAAGAGAGGCCAGTGTAGTGAGATCATGGAAAAGGCTTGTGTTTCTTAAACAGTGCGGTGCTTGAAGCCTGAGTGCTAACTGATGTTTTAGCACCTACTTGACAGCCCGCTGTTATGCGTTCTCTCCCGGTGGCGTATTTGTTGAAGCACACGCTTCGATAAGAAATAGCATTTTTGACACATTCCCTGATCTACACTCCACCCATAACACGTCACCATGTGCCACACGCACGTTTAATTAATATCACACTTTTCCCTGCAGGCGGTTGGATGCTAACCACATCACCTCTGTGCCCGAGGACAGTTTTGAGGGATTGCAGCAGCTCAGGCATCTTTGGCTTGATGACAACAGTCTGACCGAGGTCCCTGTCGGTCCCTTGCAGCACCAGAGTAACCTGCAGGCCCTGACATTGGCCCTCAACCGGATTACGCAGATCCCAGACAACGCCTTCGCCAACCTCTCCAGCCTGGTCGTACTGTGAGTGCCCCAAGCCAGACCGGTTTAACAACAGCGATCAGCAGTGTTCTGAACTCTGAACAGATTAGACTACGTACACTAGAGGAATTCATAAACCTACCTCACCCTGTTGCCTTTTACCACACATCAGTTTAATCAATCAATGCGCTGCACTAACTGTGGTCCTTGGCTGCTCATAAAACAGTCATGCATATAAACCCGCACATGCTTAAGTACACACACAGGTAAACTGTGGCGTAAATGGAGGATTATTTTGGAGAAGGAAAACAGGGGAAGCAAAATGGGCCCTTGTGTCTTGCAAAGTCAAACAGAGGCTATAGACCTTCTCTCACTGTTTCTCTTTCTCTCTTTGTCTGTCTTCTGGAAGCTTCTCTGTGGGTCTGATTTACCAATTACATTCCAGTTGCTGGAAAATATTTGTCTTAGGAGTAGAGGCCAATTAATCCATTTAAGTAGGCTGAACAAACACACAGTCCTGTGCGGGGTAGTGCTCCTGTAAGCGGCTGATGAGTTATCCGTTCAGAGACTTCCAGAGACATAAATGTGTGTGTTTGTGTTCTGCTGAGAAGTGCATCTTTCTAATGACTGGAACATTTGCGAAAAAGAGACATCTCGTGTCATCTTAAAAGTGATACATTGGTGGGATTAATGCTGAATAGATCACAGGAGAAGCTTTCAAATTTCTTTACCTGTCAGGATATAGTCATTATAATCTGTGATTATTCTTCCAGGCCTCTGTCTGAGGTCATTTTATCACGTCTCTCAACTAACAAAAAACATTTAAATGCAATCACACATGCACAATATCTGTTTGATTATGGAGGATTAACAGTTGCACATATTGTATTTAAAAGTGATTCTATTTAAAGTGATGTTTAAAGAATTGCTTCCACATTTATTTTTCCTATGTCATTCTCAGGCATCTACACAATAATCGGATTCAGGAGATTGGGAAGAACAGCTTTAATGGACTCGATAACCTAGAGACATTGTGAGTTCCCCTTCACATATGTACACCATAAAAATCACACTTCCTGTCATTAAAAAGAATGTTACGGTACATTTACCTCTGCTTCAGTGGATCAACATCAATAACATCACGCTTGCATTTGTTTGTCTAAACCTTTAGTTCATTTAATGCCCATTAAATAGTGAATTACAGGATAACATGGAAACGTTCCCAATCGCAATCAATTCATTGTGGTATTCTGTGTGTGTGTGTGTGTGTGTGGTGTAATAATTTTCAGCTGCTCTAGCGCCCTCTTCAGGATCACCGAGAATAGCAAAAGACCTTTAGCTTACAGTATTTGAATGCTGTGTAGAACATGAAAATGAACACTAGATGTGAAAAACTTGTTACTTACATGGGCAAAGACAAACATTGTTGATTTCAGTTGCAGGAACCGAAATGTCTGTCTGTATCTCGCGCAACTGCAGCTTTGATGTTTTCTATTTTGGTTAAAAAGTTGCTACAAAATATCATCTTGATTTGCAGTCTTATGAACTTGAATGTTTTAAAACTTACTTTCTGAATGATAATAGTTTATGAGGTGCAGGCATTAATACAGCATGTGTTTTGTGTGGTATGTTGCGAGCAGAGATCAGCCTTCATTAAATCAGGCAACTCTAATGAGTCATTACCGATTCGCTTGAACTCGCTTCATCAGGATTTACAGTATACCGATAAAGGACAAAGAGGCTTTTTAGTACCACCGGCTTTACCTTATTGCCCCTCGTTCCCTCTCTCCACTTACCACAGTTCGTTTAGCAAGCATCCACCGCATCAGGGAGGAAAAGACGAGGGGAAGGGGAAGGCAGATAGCCATCGCTAACTCTACTTTTATTTACTTACTCCGGCCATAATTAGCACAGGATGAGGGCACGCCAACGTCCTGTGCCCCTGGGGAGACGAGTGGGATGCAGGACAGGGGCATTATGGGTAGAGAGGTACTAGCATGCCAAGCTGTATCGTGCAGCAGTTAAGACAAACAATACAGTGAAGAAATCAGCAGACCAGCTGTCCTCGCTGGGCTTTGTAAACAGATGAATTGATTTTGATGAAAAGATCTCTTGTCTTTCTCCTAGATTTCAGTTTTTTCTTTCAAAATTGTTTGTTTTTGTTTTTTGGCCAAAAACTCTTAAATTAGGGGCTTGTCATTCTTTAAATGCAGAGCTGAAACACAAATTGTCCCCTTAGTAATAAAACATATTATGCAGCTATATTAAATTAACAAAGAACAATAATGATTTGCAATATTATGGGAAGTAGAGTGGCTTTGCTCAAACTTGCTTTCTTAAGATCACACAAGGGACGTTTTATCCTAATATGAATAACTTTTATCTGCTCTGTGTCCTTTTAGGGATCTAAACTTCAACAATCTGAAGACCTTCCCGGAGGCCATTCAGAATCTGCCCAAGCTGAAAGAACTGTGAGGATGTACAAACAAACACACTCATGCACTCATTTACAGTCACTGCAGTACTTCCCCCTCAGACATTTATTTTGGGGTTAGTTATTGATGTGAATCATTGTTTGAAAATGCGGAGCGCAGTAGAAAAACAAATTGGTACAAACTGATGAGCAGATGACACTCCCAGTATGTCTTTGTAAAACACACTCTTGAAAGACTTTCTACAAGAACGAAAAACTATAATAGAAAGTTGATACAGTTACAGTCAAGGGCCCCTTGTGTTTTTGTGCAATTCAGATATTAAGGCACGGAGCTTTGCATTAAGATGAAGTTGTGCATTTAAAGTCACTTGTGTTTCATGATGCCATCTAGTGTTGAGTTGTAAAACTGCAGGGTAATAAAGTGAGCTGTGACCAGTAATAAAGAGCAGTTATGACTCCTGAGGAAGAAAACCTCAGATTGCATATCTCACAGTGCTTCCTAACGACTTTTAGCTGACTGATTTCCTAATGATTTTGTTTCCTCCCTGTTTGCCAGTGGATTTCACAGCAACAACATTGCATCCATCCCTGAGGGTGCCTTTCATAGGAATTTACTGCTACGCACAATGTAAGCAAACGCTGGGCCCGCCATCATAAAACACACATACATATACACACACAATCTAATGTACATCATGTAGTTTTCTGTTGGTCAAAAACATCAGATCTATTGGTATCAAAATAAGAATTAAGAAAATAAGTAAACAAATTAAAGATTTCATTGTACCTAGTACCTAGTATAAAGGTTTGAATCTCTGTGTCTGCAGCCATCTTTTTGACAACCCGCTGTCCTTCGTGGGAACGACTGCTTTCCAGAACCTGTCAGACCTGCACTCTCTGTAAGCAGAACCTTCATTTAATGATGTGTGTGAACTGAGCTAATTACTGAGTTTTAATGTCAGTCACTCACAGGAGATATACTACAGTCTGTTTACCTTCTGTTCTTGTCATTTATGTTGGCTGTTTATTCAGTCTTGAAGAAATAATTCACCTGTTTAAATTCTTTCATCATGTGTAATACTAAAGTTTAGCAGAATCACTTTTCTACTATTGTTTTTTTTCCACACAATGTCAGTAAACAGGGGCAAATGCTGTCTAGATCTGTCTAGAAGTACATTAAACTAGTGAAAGAATCATAAAGTAGTCAATATGCCCTGTATTCTGAGCCTTCTGCTAATACATTACTCCCAGTTTGAGGTCATTGATTGACCCCATTGTTTGTGTGTCATAATCAAATGCAGTCATGTTTGAATATGCAGAATATGAAATATAAGAAGGGAGAAGATTGGAATATAGTCTATTGGAATTTAATACACCAGTCATATGGTGCTTTTCTGGACTGTCCCTATTTACTGTCATTGTATAGAAACTCATTCTGCTAAACCTTTTTTTGTGTACCACAGTATGTATACAAATCAGATGGAATTCAGGTTTGGAACAAGAGTTATTTAGAGAGTAAATGAAGACAGAATTTTTATTTTCCTAATTTGTTGCATATTTCAGAATGCTGCGTGGTGCCAGTATGATGCAGGATTTTCCCAGTCTGACTGGAACAGTTAATCTGGAGAGCCTGTAAGTTCATTTAACACAGAATAAACACACATGAAGAATAGTGTCACTTATAATCACTTCATCAGCAAACCACTGATGTAAAGTTTCCCATTAAGAAATAACACCCAGTACATCCTGAAATGACAATAAATTACAAAATAACAGGCCAGAAATTTTAAAAGAGGATTAGTAAATATACAAAATTCACTTTTCATGTGTCTTGTTTCGTCCAGGACTTTAACAGGAACTAAAATCAGGCGCATACCAGCAGACCTGTGTGAAGACCTTACCGTGTTACGCACACTGTAAGTCAAGTGACACACAAAACAATCTCTTAATTCAGTTCCACTCATGTGTGCTCCAGTCAGGATTAACACAACAGTGTATTAGCACTAAATGCTACTTCGTAACCGCACGCACACTTTTTGAAGCAGTGACATACAGCTCATAATAGCTCTCAACACATGTCAGTCAAATGTCCATAAGCACCCAATAATGTGCCAGTTCCAGCCTGGAGCTCTCAGTAATTAAACATCAGTCACAAGGCCCTCAACATACAAAGGTTAGCTGTCACTCATAACACTCGCAAGGTCACAGAAAAGGCTTCAAGGCTACCCTGTCACTCAAACTACAAACATATGCTCGACATGTCAGTCACAACCAAACACTTCCCGTCCGCTTCACACACACAAGCAGAGATTGCGTCAGTCAAACGTCATCCACCTCACAGGCTCGTGCGCAGCAGCCAGTCAGAGTCACAGCTGCGGGGGGATGTTTTAAAGTGATGTCTAATGACCTCCCGAAGGAGAGCGAGGCAGAAGATGGCCTGCTCCCTGCCTGACTGCTTTACCACATCACAGATCCTTTAGTTCCTGTCTGAACTTCATCAGAACATTTCTATTCCTCACGAACTCTAATTTTCAGTTTGTCTGTGTGTTCTGACAGAGATCTGTCCTATAATGAAGTCCAGGACCTGCCGTCCTTCCAGGGCTGCGTCAGACTGCAGGACATGTAAGTTTGCGAGTCATGTGACATTTTCTGATTAAGACACGATTGGGTTCATACGTGTTGCGTGTGAATATGCGCTGACGAACGTTTTGTTTATTATATTTGCTTTTGCAGAAGCCTACAGCATAACCAAATTCAACAGATAGACAGAGGCACTTTCCAGGGCATGAGCAGCCTTAGAGTGCTGTAAGTATGACATTTATTAAGCATCATAGTCAGCCAGTCATAATCACAAAATAAACTCTGACAGGGTGATCGGTTTTATATCACCCTGAAGGTTTATTTTTCCATAATGACCACATGACTGTACATTATCCTGCTTATTACAAAGCATTTATTACTTACTAAATAAATAAGTGGTCATGAAATATTGATTTGAGAATATTTTATTACATGAGAAGAATAAGACTGCAGAGTGATATGAGAGACATGAAGGTGGAAAAAATGTCAATTATACTGTTTAGTGGGTGTTATAATTTAGTGGGTGTCCTGAAATGATTGTTTTAAAATGTATTTTGAACTTTCATTTTATATTAATTCACCACCTGTAAATGACCTACAGTTAAAATATTGTACTGTAAAACCTAGCAGAATTTTTTTCATATTAATAATAATAGTAGTTAATAACAATAGTAATTAATAGTACTTTTTAAAATAAATTTAAAACAATTAAGTATTTTGCTCACACTGATGTCTTTAGTGGACACTGGTATCTGTTGCTGTTAAAACAAGCAATAAGCCAAGACAATTGCATTGGTTAAGGAGGCTTCAGAGGGCCTAACAACACCCCTTAACTGTAAATCATTGTGGCTTATTACTTTATTACTCTCTATGGTTTATAACTATTGCTCTAATCATAATTAAAGAACAGCAGTTGAACTATCACACACAGTACAGTGACTCACAGGAGGAGTGCCCTGAATTCTGCATCTTTACCCAGCGCCATCTGTATATGTTTATCCTGTATGTGTTTGTTTTCCCATCACTCCACAGAGACCTGAGCAGAAATCAGATCAAGTTTATCCACAGAGATGCCTTCCTCTCACTTAGCGCTCTTACCAACCTGTGAGTCTTCAGTCAAACCACGCCATAGCTCATCTACTCCATTAATAAACACATTCAGAAATAACAGAGTGTTTCAGTGACCATTTTAAATAAAATATTATAGATTTTAAATTTGGTTGTGTGAACGGATGCATCTTTTTTTTTTACATTTTAAGGATAATTTAATTGTCAAAATTCGTATGCCGTCTCATTATCTGTTTAATAATATAATATATAATTTTATTTAAATAAATAAAAAGTATTTTGATGCCGTTTCCTCATCAGAGCACCTCTGATGAGACAACAAAGTCACACAGGGCTTGCTTATGTATGTGTGTACAAGCATATAATTGCCTTTTTTCCATCATGCCTTTAGGGATCTGAGTCTAAACTCCCTAACCAGCGTTCCCACAGCAGGACTGAGTGCACTCAACCAGCTCAAACTCACTGGAAACGTGGATCTGAGGAGCGGCCTGATGGCTAAGAGTCTGCCTAAACTCAGGTTAGAGCTTCACTCATGAGCCGTGACTGATTACAGGCCCTTACAGCTGCTCTCGTGTCCCAGTTCAGCCTGTATGAATAATGGCACGACCTCCCCATCCTTCACCTGTATTCTGTAATCACACACACAGCATACTCAGGAAATCAGAGAGACCTTGAGCTGTTCTCCGATCGAACCCCTTATAATTAAGTATCTCTTCAGTAAGATTCTTATCTCACTGTCTGGTTATCTCTCGCTCATTCTCTCTCTCTTCGTCCCCGCAGGTCTATAACGGTTCCCTATGCCTATCAGTGTTGTGCATTTGTATCTTGTGACAGTGTAATCAGCCCTGCTGAGGACGACGAGAGGAGAAACGCATACGGTATGACTCTACACAGTAATCTACACTGTGATGAGCTCAGCACGTGTCCTAACCGGCACAACACAACAGAGTGCCGTGCAATAAACGTTGATTGTCTGTCCTAACCGGTAGTGCTGTGTTGTCAGTCACATGTTTTTTTTCCTCTGCCCACAATGACATCTCAGTAGACCACAGTCCTGCTCCCTGTGTATACCAAACATGCATGAGCCTAAGACAAAATGATTGTGAAAATTGAGAAGGATTTCATATTGTGACAAATCTCTCAAAAATGAAGCGATCTGAGGAACCATCACAGAAGTGATGAAAATACAAGCTGTGTTTATTGCTTGCGCTTGCGACACGCTGCACAGCGTAAAATTGAGAGAACTTGCCCCGCATGTTGTTTTGACTGGCTGTGGTTTTGTTGTATCATGAAACATTTTTTGCTTTTGTTGTGGACAGAAAAATTGCTCCTTGCCGGAATCTTGTTGTGTCACGCCTGGTTAGAACACTGATATAGTGTTAGTGGCTGCATGTGATTGAATGAAGTGGTTTTGCCGTGTGTGTGTTTGTGTGTGTGGTGCAGTGTTTTACTTTGTTGACGTGTGTGTGTATATGTAGGTGGTGAGGAGGAGATGGAAAGGGTTCCTCTGGTCATGCACTGCTCACCCTCGCCGGGTAAACAGTCTTATTTTTTCATTTTGCTTTAGTCTGAGAATTCTGAGTGACATAACATAAGATACTTTCAGGATTAGACATACTGCTACATAACATAAGTTATGCATGTTGTTTGTGATATATTTTTTGCTACTGTACAAACTTTCCTTTTTTCCCTTGTTTTTCTACTTACAACAGCATGACATATTGAATTAGCCTTTTTCTGTGTGTTTTTCATCTTTCAGGGGCATTTAAACCCTGTGAACACTTGTTGGGGAGCTGGATGATCAGATTGACTGTGTGGTTCATCTGCCTGGTGGCTCTGCTCTTCAACTGTCTGGTCCTCGTGGCCACCTTCTCATCTCGCACCTCCCGCCTCTATCCGGCCCGCCTCCTGGTGGCTCTTCTGGCTTCCGCCAACCTGCTTACGGGGGTCTACATAGCGGCTTTGACGCTCCTGGACGCCGCCACCTGGGGCTCATTTGCAGAGTATGGTGTGTGGTGGGAAACAGGTGCTGGATGTCAGGTGATGGGCTTCCTCGCTGTGTTCTCCTCAGAGTGGGCTGTGCTGCTGCTGGCATTAGCTGCAGTGGAGCGTTGCTTGACCGTGAGGGCTCTGATGGGGAAAGCGGGAGCTCTGAGGTCCAGCGGCGAACGCAGGGAAGGACGACGAAAGTTTGGTATTGCTGCGCTCCTCCTGGGATTGGTGGCTGTTGCTGCAGCCTGCCTCAGTCTGTATCATGGATCAGCTTTGGGCTCTCCCCTCTGCCTGCCCTTTTCTGGAGGTCCTGGACCAGGCCTGGGGTTCACAGTAGCACTGGTGCTGTTAAATACGCTAGCCTACCTGCTGAGCGCCGTGGTCTATACACGGCTGTACTGCAGGCTGGGTCGGGCCCAGCTGGCTGACCCTGAACAGGCTGGTTCTGTGCGACATATAGCTTGGCTCATTTTCACCAACTGCATCTTCTTCTGCCCAGTAGCAGCTTTTTCTTTTGCTCCCCTGCTGGCCGGGACCAGTAATGCAGTGGGTGGACCAGAGATGGCCAAGTCAGTGACACTTATATTCTTTCCTCTTTCTGCCTGTTTGAACCCTGTGCTGTATGTATGCTTCAGTCCCTCCTTCCGATATGACTGGCTTCGCCTTAGGGCGAGGGGGAGGGGTGGCGGTTGCAGCGGGCGAGTTAGTAAAGCAATTACCAAAGGAACGGTAGCAGGGGGCTCAGCGGCATCCCATGACGGCGAGGGGTTGTCCAACGCGATCGGGTACGACTGCAGAATGTATACAAAGCTCCACAGTGACAGCAGGGGCGTGTGCGAACACTGTGACGCCGCCGTCCACATTAGGACATCTTCCTCATCTACTTCCTCAACTTCCTCAGCCTGTAGACATTTAGTGAAGTCACACAGCTGCCCCGCCCTGATGGCAAACACGCCCCAGTGCCTAAGCTCAGAGGCCTTCTGGCCTGACACTGGGACACTTTCTGCCCAGTCCGAGTATGGAGACGAGGGTGATTCGTTCGTGTCTGACAGTTCAGAGCAGGTGCAGGCATGCGGACGGGCCTGTTTCTGTCAGAGCCGCGGCCTCCCTTTAGTACACTACTCTTACAACATCCCACGCATGACAGACTGAGCTCACAGCCCCGAGCGCTTACACACTTGCTCGCTCACAGGGTCCTCCAGGGTGTGGTGTGTCCCTGCTCTGCAAGGACAGAGAATAGTGAGGTGCTGCAGAGACATGGAGACACAAGCAGACCAGAAGCACTTTTCACACTTGTGTTTGTGAGTGAGTGTGAATATAGATTGAATCCTTAATCCATGAAAAGGGAATCTGACAATACAGGAGGACTCTAGGAGCCAAATGTTGTCAGCAAACAACAACACTTGTTTTCTGTTTCCTGTCCCCCTCAGCCAAATTCAGTTGCTTGGCACCCAGGGCTGATTGACAGATGATCTTATCTCCTAGTGCCTACCTTTCTGTCTGGTAGAGAATATAAAACCTGTCTGTTTATTGTTTTGGGGCATTTTTAGAAAAGAACATCTTTTGTCACCTTTATTCTTTTAACATCTGTCATTTTGATTGTATAGCAGGGATATATGTGCCATTTCACCAGTGAGAAATGTTTGTTAGACTTAATCAATGTTATATGTTGATTGTCTTTTTATCTTATTCCTTGTCGTGTTCCCCATAAAGTCTGACTATGGCAGGGGATCTCATTTAATGTAGCAATGTTCCTCATACTGGAGATCCGGTATGCCAACGAGAATGTAATCTAGAACCATAGACCATGTACGCAATGTCTTATGTTCTTGTTTTCTCTGAGTAGGTTAATGGAGGTTATTGGTTTTGAAACCATTCATTCCTTTTATGTTTATTTTGAAAGTGATGGTAAAATCACAGTCCTCTTTTTCAGCAGCTAGTGTAAGCCAGTCAAGCTATGCCAATGCTGTGCTATTAGCTGTAATGGAAAGAAATCACCTTTAATTTATATTCTACATTGACAATGGATGTCTTGACCAGAGCTCTTCCTTAATCACTAGTCATTTTCTTCTAATTTATTTTTAGACATAATGCTTTATTAAATAAATGGCAAATTACACTTCATTTTGCTATTATTCCTGATAAGAAAGACTACGTTATTTCAATATGTATTTTGAACACTGGGTAGAGAAAAATAAAGCAGGTTTTCGTTGTAGAGGGACAGAGATCAATGCTGATCTTCTCTTTGTCCAAATAATCTTACTATCATCTATGTTGGAGAACAGTATTCAATGATACATCAAGATTTGTCAAAGCCGCCCTCATGAAAAGCCTCTTCTTTTCTCTGCACTTTTCATTCAATTAGCCGCATTTATATGAGCAGCATTTATTCATTTGATCAAAGGTTTTTTTTTTTGGACTGATAAGGACACTGAAGTGTGTCTATGCGTTCAGGTGTGTAGAGCAACGTTTGATCATCAGGATTCCTCCTGTACACCTTTGTCCAAGTATGTTCAGGAAATCAGTTGAATAGAAATATTAGTTTGCCTTTGATACAGAGTGTCAACACTTTCCTTTGGTCTTCTGTTGTTTGCAAAGTGGAGGCCATAATGCCAGTCGTATAAGCTCTGGCACCAACTGACAAGTTAACAGAAGCCTTGCAGGTCATAGCTATAGAACTGACAGAATTCCAAATCATTATGCCTGTATGTGTGTGTGTGTGTTGTTGTCTGTTTGCATAAGTGTGACTATTATAGATGTCTATATGTTGTAAATTATTTTTATAGGATTAATCTAATCAAAAATGGGATGCATTGTCTAACCATGGAAGCTACCTCTTCAACCTAAGTGGCTGCCAGTAGTGAGTAGTACATGTGGTCGCGTTTTCCTGTTTATTTGTTGGTATGATTGCTTGCGCTGTAAATACATCTAGCTGTACGTTCTCACTGAATGAGTCACGCATTAGTTTATGCCGGGAGAAATGACATACTGTATACAGACATTTTGTAAACCAAATAAACTGATTCGCTTTAAAGAAAGTGGTTGTACTTGTTTTTGTTAGGATTGGCATATACCATGTGCTTTTTATCCTAATAGAATTAAAACTCAAGGTTCTGACAGTCTCTTTATTAAGATCACATTACTCTCATTGTAAGATGTAAACATTAGATACTGTGGCTGTTGCCCAAAATATGCAAAATATATCTCTTTTTACTATCTTAGCTTTTTACTAGTAACTTAGAATGTTACATTTATGTAATATTACATTAATAATATTAGACAACAGCAGATGTCCTCAATGTGGTGTGCAAATACTGTTAACTTGGCAAAAATGATCTCTTAACCTGTGCTGCCATTTTAAATACCATTTTAAATGTCTAATTATAAAGTTAGTATTCCAGTTAATTGAGCAGAGACGACATTGACTACTAATGTGCAGTATGCATTTGGGATATAAATAGTAATGTAGTGCAGGAATTATGGTGTTCCAGTCTGTCAACGCTGTAGAAAACAAGATTCTGCCAGTCAAACTGGAGGAGTTTAAGAGCGTGAAACTATCAGACATTGCCAGAGGGGACAGGGTGGGATTCTTAATAAAGGGCAGTCGATTGTTTCCTTTCTTCTCCTTCTAATTTTTCTCTTATCAGACTCTTGATGCTTAACTAGAGGGGAGGTAAAAGAAAATTTAAAGTAGTCCCCCTGGAGCTCATGGCTGAGTTACAAAAACATTTCAGCAGGAATTTTTCAGAGGTGCTCTTAATTGTACCCATCCCTTTCAGCAGAAGCACTTTCTGAAATATGTCTTATTACCTTCATGATGACTAATGGTTAACAAACTGCAGTTCATCCTAATATGTATATAAGATTATTGGTTGTATAAATCTATGAACTTTAAAGACTCATGAAAGAAACATTTATGGTATGTGATGAATATGTGTATATAAGGTAAATCAATGAATCTGCGGTCTGATCTCAACACCATGAGACTTACAGGGTTATGGTTTCCTGTTTGAAGAGATCTATGGTGCTCACTGCATGTGTTAAATGGATAGCTTTGATTAGTCAGGAGTGAGAAAGAGTACCCTGCCAGGATTTGTTATTACCTTAACGCTCCTGGTGATAGACCAAAACCATCCAAGCTGAGAAAAGACTCATTACTAAGAGTAATATCACCATCAGGACTAAATATACGGCTACTGACAGGCCATTCAACATGTAATTAGTGATTCTGACAGGAGGGAGGCTGCATATGGTCTCACACGTTCTCAGCAGCTTCTGGTTGTGGGTTGTGGAAGCCTCTAGATGGCAGTGCTGTTCAGTTGGTATATGAAGTGACATGTTCTCATCTTAGTGCTGCTCAGCTCTGTTTAACGCAGTATTTTGCTCAGCTTTTGAGAGCCTCTGATCTTTCCTGCAGTTTTTCTTTGTCCTGCAGTAACCTTTCTCTATAAGCACACATTGCATATGAACCTGCTTAGTTGCCACATGAATAATGATGAAGTTAGCAGTAGGAACACCAGCCAGAAATATTACTACGGCAATACTAAACTCCTATATATCTCTGAATGCAACACAAACTGACTTGAGGACAAACACTTGTAAATTTGGTCCATATTTACGACCTGTGATTTTGTGAGTTCTGTATTTCTGTCAGTTTCCGGTGTTTATTTGACTGTTTCTAGTATGTAGTACTTTTGAAATAATCAATCTACCTTATAAAGATGACATAACCATTTATAAAGTGTTTAGCCTCCAGGAGGGTTGCTATGGTGATACTATGAAATAAAAAGGCTGATATAGCTGTACCTTACTTTTAAAGCCATTTACAGTTTACTTGTTTTAACCTATTTGCAACGCATATGGAGCAACATTAAACCGCAATTGGGTATTACCAGTTCTAATCAAAGATATATTAAAGAAGACTTTGACATTTTAATACAGGAATTTCTAATCTTTTGCACATAATATATTTTTTTGCCACGCATACTGGGAACTATTAAGAAGAGAGAGAGGCAGTGCCCAACCAGAGCAGTCAGTGCAGCAATGTAGTGAACTAGAATTCTCTGAGACTTTAAATTAGGCTTCCATCACCATGTTCAGAATTTTATAAGGTTTCATTAAACAGAGTCATTAGCACATAAAAGTCATTTAAAGCACAATACTAAAGGAGCAGCTCAGCCACAAATCTCTCTCAGTGCAGTTTCTGGACAAAGGACAAACTGGGAGGGAGGGACGCTGGACTCAAATCGCAAAAATAAGAAAAATAAACCTATTGGCATTCACATTGTTGACTTTCTCTGGCACAAAATGAATAAGCAGAGGTATCAGTGGAACTGTCCATCTGGAGCTGAAAAAGACAAAGTTGGCTGAGTTTGTCAAGACGCTTTTTGGAAACTTAAGCTGTTAAAAATAAACCCCCCTCAATCTGTCAGCTACAAACTCAGTCAGCTGTGGCACACACAGGAAAATCTCACAGGTCAAAAACAGTTCCACATTATCACATTATTCTTCTCACCTTTAACCTACACTATAGCAATGTAATGTAACATATTCCATAAAAAAAGGAATATAATCAGAATTATAGCATCTTGCTCTTAAGGAGAAAAAATGTGTTACTGAATAACTACAGTAGTGAGTACACTACTAAACATATATTAAAAAAAACCTTTTGCTCAACATTGAGTCAAAAACATTGCCCATTATCTTATTTATGATGCAAACAGAGTCTTTTGGATGGTGACTGTCATTGACAGTAAGGAGTGGACAGAAACTTAGGAAAGCAGTTTAAGCTAATTCAGAACAGATTGCTTCCAACAAACACATCAATAAATAACCACGTCAATAGAACATATGCATATATGTTTTTTAATTAGTCTGTATATTTTACTAAGTCAGTGCTTTATGATTGTTTGCAGACTAATCAAACTTTAATTACTCAAAATCTCAAATGAACACAGATAAAAGGAAAGCCTAATTTATTTACAATCATTCAATACAATACAAAGTTAGCAGGATGTAAATCCACTCAAGAGCCTGTTTAATAACACAGTTCCCTTCCCTATGGCCTTGGCTGTGGTATCTCTGACAACACACTCTGCTCATATCAGCAGACATCATTTGATAAAGAGA
Organism: Ambastaia sidthimunki; assembly: GCA_036877625.1. Taxonomy (NCBI): domain Eukaryota; kingdom Metazoa; phylum Chordata; class Actinopteri; order Cypriniformes; family Botiidae; genus Ambastaia; species Ambastaia sidthimunki. Next base: position 113,902 of record JAZGTK010000080.1, on the reverse strand, counting down.
GCAAAGGGCATAAATGTGCTGAGGGATTAGCATTCGCTAACATTACAAGGTAATTCACAGTGGCACATCTGCCATCTTGATTGTTTGTACAGAAAGCACACACCTAATCACACTGAGTTGCCCGTTTCCATCTCCCCCTGGCCTTCCTCTCTCAGCGGCTGAAGGTGATCACTGCCTCATTGGGGAACAGCTTCAGCTTAGCCACATCCTGCTTATGCAAGCTTATCTCTCGCTGTCAAACATCTCATGCAGATGCAGCGTGGCGAGACTCAGTTTTAAGCCTCTGTGTTGATTAGCAGAGCTTATTTAAGAGTAAAAGGTGTAGTGCTTTACTTTGCCAATCTGTATATTAAATATATTGGACTGTTCATATTATGTGGTGATGTTGGGCATCATATTTGTGTATATGAACAGAGATGTGTTCATGGTTCACACACATAATAATAATAAGTAAATTTATATTATGAAACAGCAATATTGACGATCTGAATGTTTATGTCAAGCTGCAGTGGAAAGTCACACCAAATGATCACATGATCTCACATCGACAGAGCAGGTGGGTTTGTGATGATGTCATGAAATAAGTCAGATAATCCATTACTGCCACTCGCTCTGCCATTTACGCATATCAGTCGTGCCAGCCTACAGGGCGACTGTAATTCACTCTGACACTTTGGAGTTCCTCCGGCAGTAGGTGGTTGTTTAGGGGCAGCTGGGCCCTAGTGTCCTTTTATCTCTTTATTTCAACTGCATCTCTCAACAAGCGCTTTCCACAACCACCGATTTAATCTAAAGTAGTAAGATGTAAAACACATCTTAACACAGCCGGACTGAAACATTTATGGCCCTTAACTCTTCTATGAAACTCTTCTAGACACACAATGTTACTGGCTTTTTAAAATTCATCCACTGTGATAGAAGACACTTTTAGCACTGGCCTGAATGCTGCAGTGTGTATCATAATTGAACAAGTGTAATCCTAATTGTAGTTTATGTTCTATGAAATGTGTAGTGTTTTTAAATGCTACACCATTCAAAACTATCGAGCTGTTGTTACTGCTTGAAAAATTTAAAGGTGTCAAATTACATGCTGAACAGAAAAAAGAACAAGAATAAAGGATGGGAAAACAGAAAGGAGGGAAAGATAAATGGATTGATGGATGGGTGGGAAGAAGGAAAGAATAGAAAAAATCTTATAAGAAAGATTTAGGAAATAATTTTCACTGTTGTTCTAGAGAATTTTTATTTTTAACTTTTAGTATTGCTATGGGTCCATGATCTGATGTTTATTTATTTTGTCTGGATCTAAAAAGGTAATACATTAAAATACAATGTGTACAAAATTATTTGAATAAGTCTGTTTTTGTAGAGTATCTACATTAAAATTGTTTATATTTGTGTGTGGATTAAAGATTAAATGAGTCTAGGCTAGGTAACTCTCCAGAGACTTTTCCAAAGAAAAGAAAAAAAGTATAATTAAATTAGCTACTTAAAACTTGAAAAAGAAATGTTGCCAAGAAGTTCAGAATAAGCTTTTATTATTGTTTTATTATTTTGTTTAAAAATTTTTTTATTATTTTGTTTGAAAAAACTTAACAGTAAAGGACACCTTTACACCCTCGTGAAGGCGCCGTGTCATAAAGATGACTTCATTTAGTTTATGACTCATAATGTAAGTAAATTATTCAACTACATTTACATTAATGTTGAAACTCTGCTTGCATGGATGACTCTGGTCAAAACGGGAAGCCCAGTTTGCCACAGTAATAGATCCATTAAGAAATGAGATTGGTCACAGATTATCAAACATGGCTTGATAGAGAGTTTTACTAGAACAGGCCTTCAAAATGATCTTCATAGTTGCTGGTTTAATGCTGATTCATGCAGATTTTGGAGCACGGAAGTCTATTGCCAAAGTTCTCTCCAAGATCTCTCAAAGTCATCCACTAATCTTCTTGCAGTAACATTAGTAGAATTTTATTTAATGTTATATATCATATATCCAAACCATTATTCTTAAGCGGTTGGTGAAACATTTTATAACAGATATTTTAAGAAAAATAATGTTCTTATATATTTTATTTATTGGCTACAAACCACAAAAAAATTACTCATTAAAGAACAAGTTCTTTCCTGTCAGGGAAAGGACAGCAGATATCAAACAGCTGCAAAAACTTGCAGCAAACCAAAATTAATGATACAACTGAGACAGAAGTTCTAAAGTCAAAGTCAGGTTGTACTGCAGGGAAGATGCACAGCCAAATATACAGAATAGCTGCTCCCCTATTCCCAATCACCTGATCGCCACATTCACACCTTTCAGTGAGAATACTGTATGACTGCCCACAGAGACACTCTGCAGATAAAATACATGTCTATTCTGTCGTGCTGCTGTGTGTATATTAAAATGTTTGTGTCTCTGTTGATGTAATGAAAGGTCATTTTCGATCAAAGTGGTGCTATACCGTATGTGTGTGTGTTTGTTTGTTTGATGTTTGTTTTTACAATATTTTATTTGAATAAAGATGAGCTGTCTCTCTCTGCTGTGTGTCACTGCAGAGGGATGTGAAGACAGGCCCGATGGGGCAGAACACGTCCGCTTTCATTTGTCATAACCAAGCACTGTCAGAGAACAAGGTGTTTGTGTGTATCAGCATGTATATTTGTCACCTTGGGACGACCTCTGTGTCCATTGTCTGCATTCTGGAAGGGGTGCAACAGTGTCCAAACAAACACTAAAAAAACACATAATTATCTCAACATCTTACGAGTGCTTAAATTATCACACACAAATGCATTCATGCTTCTGTCTAGGCATAGAAATAACATTTTGTTGAGCCGCATATTTATATATCTTATACATGGTTAACTTCACCCACATATTACACATTCTAAGTCTCATTGGCTCAGACGCCTCCTTCCTTGACATGGCACGCACACACACACACACACACACACACACACACACACACAGGCTTGTGCACTAACCACAGTGAGTGGGGGCTGTGAGAGTCGGCTGAGCCCCTCCAGGCCAGATCCTCCTTTCCACATGAATGTGTCCAGTCGCTACACTCCCCTCCACCCCTCTTCTCCTTCCCTCTCCTTTTGGGCCACAGGCTGCAACATGGCTCTAAATGCTCCAAAGACACACAAAATCAAATCCCCATCGCAAGCTGTGTCTTTTATTACAGTTATATAAGTGTGTTGTGCATGAAGGCTAGAAAGAGAGCCATAGAGATGCTCCTGTTTTTTAGCTTTATGGGAAGGGGATGCTGGGGAAAAAATGTTACATTTCAAACATTCTTAGTCAGTACATCATTTTCTCCTCTTAGTCTTCAAAATTTTCATTATTGTCTAATAACACATTGAAACAGCTGTGATTCTCATTGACTTTGACTAGATATAATACTGCTCTGATGCACAGACAATTTTAAATGATGAGACTCAGTCTCATTTTGTTTTCCTGATGCACTAAGGCAGGGGAGCTCAGAGCCTAAAGGCTTTGAGGTGCTGTCACAAATATCTGATGTAATTTGGAGGCCAGATGCACGGTAAAACCACACATTGGAGGCTCTGTAGCTCCACTCATGCACTCTCACAGACACTAACACACATAAAGCACCTCTATACAGATATTTGTGAATTGTTTTGTTAAAAAGCAGTTTACACAAATCGTTCAGTATGGGCTGATTCACATCTGGAGTCATTTCTTCAGCTCTCCACAGTTGTGTGTTTTAAAACTCTTCTCGCAGTAATAGCTTATGTATTAAATAGTAAATTATATATACTTATGTGGCCAGCACCTCATCATATCTCTGCTTTATAACTCAATTACCGTATCTTAGGTTACAAATGGAGGGTGATTTAGTGACTTGCAAGTGTTTGCATCATGGCGGTATCTGTGAAGCACATCCCCTCAACAGAACACAAACGTGTGATGTACAAATATGTGGGGTTAACTATGAGTTTATTTAGTCACCACAAAATACACAATGGGGACCACTCAGACAAATTCCATAATTTCAGTAAAAAGCGTGTTTGTCTGTGCATACAGGACATATTGTGACGGGTTTGAGAATAAGCCTGCGCTGAATGAATGTTCTGCCATGACTGTGGTGGTGACACGCTGTCCTGTTACAGGGACGTGCCTGATAAAACAGTGGACTAGCAAACGCGTGACTAGCTCTACCCTTCTTCCTGCACTGTTGCATCATCTACCTCCAGGACATCTCACAGCAAACGGGTTCTCTCAGTCTGAAACCTCTCCATGTGATTGGTCCACACTGCACTAACTCACCCTCATTATTATTACTTTGTAAATGCTGATCTTAATATTCAGATCTACACACAAAGACATCCCCCATTTGCCCCACTGGTACTTTGTCACTGTTTTGATTGTCATTTGTCAATTATTCACTGAGGTAATGGCTCTCTTATGCTTGATTGACAGTTAGTAACAGTAAGATGAGGTGGGAGGGGAAGGTAAATGAACAGATGAGAATTAGTCCATCAGTGCTGTACTTTTCTTCGGCTGCCGTTTAAACCGATTGAAAGCCAATACATCATCAGACTTCAGCTCTGAGATGGGCTTTCTGTGCTTTATGTGCCTGATTGCTGACTGATTGACCGCCAATCCCTCTCCTTTTCATTTCAAAGCATTTTAGAGTAGCACACAGTTACAAACTTCTAACATTATGAAGGCTTGCTGCAGGATCTCTTTGCAGACAGTGGTATATATTATATGGAATTAATGTGTTTTAGTATTTTGGAAGTGTGGCCAGGTCTTGCTCAGGCATCTTTGATAAGTTTGTCAAAACCAAAGTAGTTTGGGGACCATCATTGTAATGTAGTGATTTTTTTGATGGCAAGGTCGAAATAAAGACATAATTTCCCCATACTTCTCTTATGTTTGGGCAGATTGTGGTTGTCACTATTCAGATGAGGATGAAGGCAGACTGGTTTATGACCAACTCTGTCAGACCCCATTATGTCAAACAAGCTTATGGTCTCTGTTTGTCCCCCAAATATGCCAATGACATCATCTGCGTGCAGAGTTGAGAAAATGAGTCAGGGGCGCGGCGCTCTTTGAGATAATCATCCAGAGATTTACAAGATAGACGCAGGCTAGAACATAATTTACTTTTGCTTTTTCTGTTGTGATGTATTTTTTATAAACTTTTTTAAAAATCTGTCTGTTTCTGTGTTCCTCACTTTTTCTCTTCTGTGCCACACTCTCCCTCACTCGCTCACTAACTCTCTTTCACCTTTCTGTTATTCTCTCTCTCCTCCAATCTCTGGACAACATGCTTCTGATGACTGAGATTTTTTAGCAGATTGTTTGCTCTGTTAAGCGCGTATGTGTCTGTCAATCACTGAAGGGTGACAGAAATGAAAGCAGAGGGTCATTCTACAAAACAGGTGCCATTGATGCCCCAGTATGTCAAAAATAACTTTAAGAATGAATTGCTGATTTATTGAAATGAAAATATAAGATTATTGTTTCTAAGAATATTGTTTTTTTTCAACAATATTTTTATATTTACATTTTTACATAAATTTCAATTTCAAATAACAGATTTTCACCCTTTTAAAGTAAAGAAATATCCGGAAATCATAAAAATGTCATGTCATATGACCATTATTTGTAGAAGAACTGAAATTGTCAAGGGCAAGCTTGCTTTTTGATCACTTTATAACACTGGACCTTAAGGGAAATGTTTGAAAAGCTGAAAAGCATACGGGAAATCCTTCAAATGTCAACCCTGTCAAATTACTGCAATGTCAAAAATTGAAACCTGTCATAGCTGTCACATTTCAGAATACATAATTATACTAAAACATCTATAAAATGTATTTATTTACCATGGAATGAAACAATGCAATTTACACAATGCAACTTATTAAATGTTTAAAACGTTTACAAATGTTTACATTAAGGCCACCATCACAAACTGAAAAAGACCCAAAGCATTTGAAAGGCTGGGCATTTCTGCAGCATTTATGAATACATGTTATGTTTTATAAAAGGCTTGTAAAAGAATGAACAATGTTCTGCACATGTTGTGCTATAACGCCGTGTCCTAAGGAACAATCGGCAGAACAATAAGAGGTCTCCCATAAAATAACCACATCCCATAAACACGACCTGTTAATCTATTATCAATACCAGCAAATAAATATCCTAAGACAAAATGTTGAATTTCCAGTCTTACAACATTCTGCATAAGGTCAGATCAGATACTAAAGGTTTCTTTGAACTTTTGAATTCTTTGAACTGAATTCCTTAAAGCATTTGTTATTTAAATGACATATTTCTACAATTGAACCGGTTTGTGAAGATGAAATGCACACCCACAATGCACACCCAATGCACACCCACAGAGGTGCACCCTTACAATAACAGTGAACTGTGATGTGAGGAAAATCCTTCAGCTGAACTGAGGTGCTCTGGAGTCTAGCCTTTACCTGAGCTGTGCTTGCCCTGACTTTTATCCTCTCCTAGAAAACACTGTGGAGGGATTTGTCCTGGCCCATAACTGTTTTTTTTCCACTAAGGGAAGCTGTGTTTTTTTTTGGCATTAAATGACAGACTATCACAGCATGAAAAAAGCCAAAAGTTGCATAATGATGTGCAGACCAACAGCCAGGTGACATACGGAGTTACTTCATGTGAACCAAACAGGCTGCTGTTCTCAAACCCAATTCAGAGATTTTAGAAACAACACAGAGAATCAAATCTGAGGTTATTATTCCACGTTACTTTGGAAGACACCCACTGCGGGCCCATCTCATGCCATGTGTAGCTGTTTACAGAGCCCTGCTTAAGAGCCAGACTTTAGAGATGAAAGAATTAAGGATGAGAGAAAGAGAGAGAATTCATTTTGATGGGCTTAGCTCAGTCTGTGAACCCACGGTGAGATTTGACCTGAGATTCAATCAAGAACATTTCTGCTCTGAAGCACTTATCAGCAGAATGTATCATTGGAATGAATGCTGATAATTGACTAAATTCATTCAAATCTGCCCGAGTCAAGGATTACTTTCTTCAATCAAGGGAAAGGGAACCTAAGATAAGCTCTCAATGTTTATCTCAGGACAGCTACTTTTTGACCTCAAGCGAAATTTACAGTGAAAAGGGATCATATTAATATTACAGCCTGGTATATCATTGCAAACTAAAGAATAGAAACGTATTATGCAGATTTTTGAATTTACATTCATAATTTGCAGAAATACTGATGTATTCATGTAGCCTTTAAAAAAATGGCACTATTACTGTTATAACTTATGCACATTGACATACACTAGCAAAATGCCTTATATCTTGATATGTAATTAAATAGTGATGAGGTTCTAAACAAATAACTTACCACCTTCATGCCTTAAGGAGAGATTGTAATTTTCCCATAATTCTCTGTGAATGCAGGCCTTATTTCTTGGCGTTTACTGCACACAGAGGCTGACACAAACAACTGTGCGAAACCAGCTAGGATATAGCAGCTAGGAAACTAGCCAGGAACTAGCCAACTGCCAGGAAACATTTACAGAGTTTCTGCACCTCACTAAATTCTAGCAATCTAGCATGTTTCACAGCCATCATGTGCTGCTGAAACACACTCACAGAGGAAAAAGACAGCACATCTGTTCCTCATTGAATCCAGAGAAGCTTAACTAAGATCCAAGCTTACTAATTATTCAACATCACAGAGAGCTTGTGATATTTATTGATTTTATATATATGTTTTTTCTGTACACTAAAAATTAAAATGTCTGTTTCTTTTCTCAGCAAGTGTTAAGATTGTGTATGTGAAGTATGTGAAGTATGTCAAATTGTTTATTAAAATAGAGATTTGTTTAATATTTTTATGTTTTACTGTAATGTAAAATGACACACAGGCTGAATTTAGTTAGAATTTAGTCAGTGCAGTTGCAAACAATATTGTTATATTATAATTATAACTGAAGCTCAGAGCATGTGCAATTGTCCTCCCACAGCCTACATAACAAAGTGTCAGACATTTGTTTTAAACAATACTTAATTACTCTGGAATTGTCTGGTCAAGTACCCCAATTATACACAATTAGACAGGGTCTGTGTACAATTTAAATAACATTTATTGCAAAGTATTGTTTTGCCTGTAGTAGTTCCATTTATAAGCTTTAGAAAAGACAAATAAAAACTTTAATGAACACAAACGATAACCAAATGATTTACATCATATGCATAAACATTATATACATAAACAACTCAACAGCTAACAGCTAAATTGAAACAATATCATTTTCAAGCCACGATTCAAACATGTCATTTATTATCTCCCAAAGAGCTATTTATTCTCAGCAGAACACTTGTGGATGAATGTATTCAGCACACTTACGAGGGCTGCATGAAAACTGCTATGTCATGCCACATATTGGAGGTAACGATGACTCATATGTGTGTGTAGCTCAGTGAAGAGTTGCTGAAGTGACTCAATGGCTCTTTAGTGTTCCATTGGCAAATTACAGAACCTGTAGCTGCAGAACAAAAGACAAGAAAAGGCCTGCGTAAGGGGGGGGGGGAGAGAGAGAGAGAGAGAGAAAGGTTGTAAAATAGATCATGTGCATAGTTGCAAAAGAGCTAATCTGCAATGGACTGAATAAACCTTTTCTTTAAAAAAGATGGAAGCTTTGCCTTTTAAATCTCTATATTTATCATGTGAACAACAGAACCGAGTCATTCCTTTGCATAAGTCACAGAGGCAGAGATAAAAACAGAGGTCTGTGGTGGGTGTTTGACTGCTCTTGAGAAGCCAACATTGTAGGAGGGATCTCAAAGAGCTCACACGCTTCTCCAACACTGGCAAAAACATTTACCCAACATCCAATCAATGCCTATGACGGTTCAATTCAATTCAGTTTTATTAATATAGTGCTTTTTACAATGTTACATTGCTTCAAAGCAGTTTTACACAAAATACTAAGATAATACTAATAATAATACTAAATTAAGAAATCAATAAACAAATTGGAAAAAAATAAAAATTCTACACAATATATGGTATTATTGCAAATATGACGTTGAATAAGAATAAAATACTTCTTGCTGGTTTTAATGTTGGATAAACAAATAATTATAATTGACCATCCAGTGTGGGTAAGTGCTTTCTCTGCTGCTAAAATATGAAACATGAATATAGTCAAACTAAATACTGCCTGAGGCTTAACCTAACCTCTCAACTCAACAGAGGGGAAGAAAGATCTGGTCATTTACACAAAGTGTAGTGAACCACTATAACTATTACTAACTATTACCCTAAAGGACTATTGTACAAAACAAAACCTTCCCCTGGAGGATTGTTTATAAAGGATTGTTTATATATATAGTATAGTAGAGTATAGTAGGTCACGCTTAGACCCAAAAATCAGGTAGGCTTTGTCTGAGAACAGTTAATTAGGGAGATGTTGTAAATCATCACAGGTGCAATTCTTTTTGTAGAGTGATACAGGGGAAGGTTAGAATACACCTCTGCTGTATGTCATTACTTACAGTCAGCCAAAGAGTTCATCGCCCACAACTCATCCTCATCTCACTGATGACTGTGTCGTTATGAAACCATTGCTGTGGCACTCATGTGCTTTGGCAGGTGGCTGCGGGGAGTGAAGGATTTCTGGCTCTGAAGATCCTTACAGAACAACAAGCCAAAATATATGACAAAAAAGAAGAATAGAATTGAACAGATCTATACAGACAGTTAAGGTTAAAATTATGGCCACATCCATTATATTATAACATCAAACATGACACATGTAAGGTGTATTAAAAAAGATGGAGAAAGTCGATAAGATTTTCAGTTAATAAACTACAAAACAAATATGGTGCACCAGAGATTTACAACACATCACAATTTTCAATGTTTTCAGCAACAAAATAAGGCAACCACAGAAGGGCACCAGACCATTCGGGGGCAGAAGCTTAGATGAACTGGATAATATACCCACACACATACATTTACACCAGGTAACGAAAGTGCCTGTCACTTGTAAATGTAAGTTAAAATGAGTAAGTTTTTCATTTTATGTTGCTAATTACTTGCCATCACTCTCTATGCCATTGAGAGTAAAAAAATACCTAGTGATCATGCGTTGCTTAATTTTGTATCAACTTTTATTGGTTTGCTTTATAAATTTATTTGGGCCACTATGGACAAAGCTATCATATGCTTTCTGAAGTTTTGAAATATAGCACACAAGCTGCAGTTTAGTCTCTGGATAAACGATTCTTGATTTAATTCAGCTTTGAATTTGTGTTTCTGATACTGATTAGGCTGTGTATACAAAAGGGCACACCACACGTCACAATACTGAGAGTCTAAAGGCTGTTTATTCAATTTGATGTTGATTTATATTTGGACACTGGTTGGAATGTGGTCTGGATTTGGATGTAGCTTTGATTCAGATGACTGATGGAGGATGAGTTTGTCTGTTTTCTGTGTAACTTGCAAGACATGATTTAGGCATATCATAAAATCATCTGAACTCTGCATTACATTTGCTTGCAAAAAGCAATTATAAATTGGTTTGATAATTGCCATTGACATAGCTAAAAAAAATAGCCATTGACATTTTATTACAGTAAGAGTAGATAATTCATGTTTGCCAAGTTTTTGATAGAGCCAAGATGGCTAAAGTGAAGCCAACTCATGTACACAAAATTGAAGGCAATATATCTGATAGACAGTGTGTTGTTTGACATTTGGTCCTCCTCTGAAGTGTAGTTAGCCTTTATTGACTCTCACATTGCAGGTTATGATTCACTGGAGGCAGATCAGATTAATTTTGCCAGATGTCAGTCAATGACAGTGTAACATCTTCTAATGGAGACACCTGCCCAGGACAAATAATGGGACTCGTAGACCCTGTATTAAAACAAGAGGAGACATCATGGAATAGGTGCTGTTTAGACAAAATATTGTTAATTTGGGTTAATGATAAAAATTAGAGAAGCATCTCTAAGGACAAATGTGCCATCTGTTTGCAGCATGTGCGAGTATGTGCTTTGTCACCCCTGCACAAAGGACAAGTCAGGACACCACCACTTCCTGTTTACCTGCCTCCTAAAACTCTCTGCACTCAACCACTTTACCCCACTCTCTTCTTCAATTGGTTTATTGCACAAGGCACAATGAAAAGGACACCAATAAATATTTGCTCTTAAAAGACTCTAGTCACAAACAGTGACCTTGAAAATCTATTTTATTTTCATAGCACAATGTTGAGATCATATGGGCAGATGAATACTGCCGCCCACTTTATCTCAGTAACCGCCTTATAATTGGACCATTTTGGTTTTTGGAATATATGAATCATGGGTAAAAAAACATACACATTTTTGAAACTTTGTTAAATGTGAAAAATCATAAATACAAACTTTTGCAACTTAATACATTGTAATTGTACTTCTGAGCTTGTTATATACATGTGACTTATTTGACTGGAGAATATAAGCTGTGATATTCTCAGGTGTTTGTCTGTTGTGGAGCAGTTCTCATATTTGTGTTTTCTTAGCAGCCTCTGAGGGAGGATCACTAGGTATGAGACATCTCTCCATCTGCCTCTTGTTCCAGAGCTTGCAGGGTCCCTCCGCTGTGTTTGGCCCTGCTGAGTTTACAGTTTGGGTGACTGCAGCCAAGTAGCAGTCTCACGCTGCTACTGAATCATGAAGCCGTTTCACACTGAAGACAAATGTGTAAAGCAAGAGCTTTTTTTTGAGGACACTGACGACAGATGGAACGATTGTATCCGTGTACAGACACGCTGGTTCCTGACCTGGGTCCTGTGATGCACTTAATAGAGTCTTAGTAGAGATTATGCTATCTTCTCAGGTAGCAGATATCAAATCTCCTTAATTTTTTAATGAGCGCTTAAATGAGTTTGGTAATCTTTCAGTTACAAAGGGGCTATTTGCGTTCTGTTTTGTTTCAAAGGAAGTTTGACTTTTTGATGCTTTATTATTATGTAAAGAGAGGTCTAAAGTGATTTGGACATAGATAATATGATAAATGCAATGATAGTATTGATAAATGTTATTAAGTAAACATGGGCATTTTTAACTAAGACTTCTGTCTCTAGATTTAATTACAGCTGTTTCCATCTGCTTCTAGCCTGCACTAAAAGAAAACATTTTGTATAGTGCAGTGGTGGCTTTAAAATACTCCTGCATTTATCTGTTGAATTTGTTTAGGTCTTATCTGCTCTTTGTTTCTCCCTGTTTGTCAGCTGTATCAGCTAAACTTTCCTCTTAAACTTTCCTCTTAAACTTTCCTCTGACCGTTTAAATCTCAGGGAAATACCACAAGCCATTTCTTATCAAGACTGTTGTTGTGGGGAATTAATTGTTTGTAAACTGTCATTTATATTAATTTATACTGTCACTGGCATTTAAAGTATTTTTGATCTGTATGTGTAACAAATTATTAATAAATCAAGGTGCTGTATTTTTGACTGCTTATATCAATAATAGTACAATCTGGAAAAAAAATAATAAATATTAATTTACTCAAACATCCAGTCTTAGAAAAAATGGCTTGTTGCCCTTGAAGGCAGGGCTTGATCCTGAGGCCCGGTTTGAGCTTAAGACTTTCAGAAACTGAAAGTCTAAAGGAATTAGCATAGAAGAATTAGCATAGAAGAGATGGGGTGGAGGAGGGATACCAGAGGAGTTAGTTAGTTAGTCCCTGGAGATAGTTACTGTCTCCAGCAGTACTGTACAGCAGTATGCTTGTGTGATGATTGACAGGACAGAATGAACAGGCTCCACAAGAACTTATGTTCTAAACTCAACTTTTTAGCATTTTGTTTTTATTTATTTGCTCTTACTCCACTGTAGTAAACTAATACATACATTTATCAAGATGTTTGTAAGAACCAGTAGACGGCTGCACACTTATTAGGCTACTAACACGGTTTATTCCCCTCTGCTTTATAATGCATTAAAATAGGGCTGCTGTACAATATATTAGCCTACAGTTATTATTCCTCTGCCCCTTGATAACACAGGCTCACTTTATCATCATAAGTCAGCTGTTGTTATGTTCCAAAAAATTTTAGATATATGAGCAAGTACAGGCAATTGCAAATATGACAGAATAGCAGACGACCACATTCGGATCAGATATTATGTTCCAGGGAGTAATGGCAGCAGAGAGAGTGAGTTATGTACACACTCCTTGTACACATTCATAAGATAAGTGGACCCTGGGGCAGCTCTGGGTGAGTAGCCAGAGGATTGATGTTTTAGACGGATTTATAACACTGATGGCTTGTAAACATTTTTGGGCACAACTCCAAGTAAGAAAAGAGGTACCTGCTGTGAAGAACTGAAGAGATTTCCTCTGATCTGAGCTACCCACACTCTCCTCAAATCACCTGCAAAATCCCCATCTTCAGAACATTTCCAACCAGCCATTGCCTAGAATTAGGACGTTAGCAAGCTCGTTTACAAATATCTGCAGATGATTTTTTTTTGCAAGGCATTAAACAGATGTTCAGGCAGTGTTATGGAGTTTTTTTTAGTGTGAGCGCTGTGTGTTACCTTTCACATCACTGAATCACTTTCACTCTCAGATATTCCAGATGGAGAAAAATACTTTAACGTTTGTACCAGAAACACTGACTGCAGATCTCAAAGCAGTATGTAAAATCAGCATGTAAAATAAAAACACATAAATGTGTGTGTGTGTGTGTGTGTGCGCGTGTGTGTAAATTTGTACATTATACATGCATTTTTTTTTGTGATGTTCCACAGCCAAGCAGAACCTCTGCAGGTAGTCCTGATCATCACTGAAACAGCATGCGGATGTGAGCTTAGCCAAGTCCAATCCAAGCCCCTTCTCTGCTTGTCACTTAGCTAGCACAGTGTGACACTTTCAAAGCCTCTCCACTATTCATTACCATAGACGCTCTGTGGAATGAAATAAATATCTTCCTCTGCCTCATCAGTTCGAATTTGAGAAAGGAATGGTTACGTAAGTCTGCTAAATTTATCAATGCTCATTTCATGCAAAGCCTGAGCTTACAGGCTGTGCAGTCTGTGCCATACAGCAATCGGAGGATGCCGTTCTTTTCCCTCGAAGCCATTTTATTCTATTCCTGTCCATGAAAAAGAGGAAAAGACACCAGATAAAAAGGGCAGGATATTTTTAGACCGAGTTTCTCGGTTTGGGGGCAAAAGTAAGCTCATTTTTGCGCTCCATCACAAGAGTTTTCAGTCACTTCACGGTTGCGTGCAGGAATTAGAGATTATGTGTGTGAGGCATCTGTGAATTGGCTGAGTTTTGGGGGGCATAAAGGACTGAATGAAAAAAGAACTGAAAACTATATAGGCTGTGTCATTGAAAAAGCTTGTACAAGGGAGAACGAAAGAGACTTTTATATGTGTGTGTGTGTAGTTTGAGTCTTTGATGAATGAATTGGTATTCTAACAGTGTGAGGCTGGAAGTGAACTGTTCTGCTCCCACAGGAAACTGTTAGTGTCCCTCTCTCTCTCTCTCTCTCTCTCCTGTATGGCTGAATGATATGCCCCATGCCTGTGAGCCGCTCAGCCGTACGGGATGACTGACAGTTCCCTCAGAGCAGCTTAAGCTAAGACGGCACAACGTAACACAGCACAACACAGTTCAACGCAGCTCAACGCAACACTGCACTGCACACCACTTACCTGCACACTCCAAAGTTAGACAGCACACTAAACCCACAGCAAAACACAGGACAACATGTCCAACACGTCAGCAGAACGCACCTCAACACTACAGCTTGTGTAAACTTTACTTCTTAAAATATCATATAATATGACACTGTCACAGAATGGTGCAGTTTAATGCACCAGCACTGCTTAAGAAGTCATTCTAAAATAGTTTGTCACAGCGTGTCTCAACATGTGAGGGATATCCGAACATAGCATGACTTTAATAGGAAAGTATGACACTTATTCAGATAATCTTTAAACCGCCCCGCCAATCAACTTGGTGCATAAACCCTCACATCACTCGCCTTTGCAGCATCTCTGTAAGATGTTCTCTGCATGCCGTCTTTGCTGCTTCTCTGCTACTTTATCCAAATCATCACACATTCTGCTGTACCCATTGAAATCAGCTGGTGACTCATTGTAAGCCCAAAACGGCACTTTGCACAAATCTCTCTCCACACAACCCCCTGCATTCCTTCAGCTTTCAACGTTAAAATCCATGCAGCCCCAACCTGAACAACCACTCGATACAAAAAAATGTTTACACCTCAGCTGTGGTAGATGTCAGCTTGTTTTGTACACGTGAGGATGTTTTTACAGTGTGTACGTGGAAAAAGTGAAGAGCATGTGTAAGCACATGACTATTTGTGTATTACTGTAGACAGGGGTGTCATTCAAAAAGATCATTTAGAAAAGCAGTTCATTCTTTATCAGTCTTGCATGCTGATCCCGTAAGTATTGGCTCAGTTATTGCCAACAAACCTGATTTGGAATTCTGTGACTTCTGTTTCAGGTAATTTTCTCAAGCGTAAAGCTGCATAATTATTGAGCAATGTAAAGTGGTTTTATTCCTTGTCTTCTGAAACTTTATTTGATACTCTAATCCCTAGACTGACACGCACACACTGCCACTTAGGATGATGAGGGCACAGGCAGGTCAGAGGTGTCACAGCTGAAAATATCAGACTGACTCCTGCTGCTCAGGTTCAGCTCGTGCCCCGGATGAGTGGCAGAAGCCTTTGAAAGTGTGTGTGTGCATGTGTCTGTGGTGCATTTGTGCATCAGTCAGAGGCCTTTCCAAAAAGACCTAGTGCATTGTGTGGTCTAAAGGGGCGAGCTAGCGAATGGAAATATTCATTGTAGATGATTGACAGGGCCTGACACCCTTTTATATCACTCAGTTGAAAGCTCATAGAAAATATACGTCCCTCCCCCTCGCCTAAATGGTCAGAGATAGAACTGCTTAAGGGCAGCGCTTCTGCACGACTAGGTTTGTGCACTATTTAGAGCCATGAATGTACCATTCAGTCTCTTGTAATCGGAATAAATGTAACCTGACACTTGTTCCGCTATGAGAACACCTCCTCTGAATATACAGCCTAGGTGAATATCTGCAGATGACTGCAGTTAGACATGACTAATACTTCATTTCAACTTCATAAACTGAACAAATCCAGTTATTCATGTTTGTAATGCACTGAAAGCGTTACCTGTGAGGACTTTTTTAATACTCTAACAGGGAGGTTTTACAATAAACAGTTTATATTTGATAGTGAACGAGTGTGCCTTAGCCCTAGAGTGCTTGCATTTCCAAAATAAATATGTCTAACCCATATTTGCAATAGAACAAAGGGTTTTGTTTGAATAGACACCCTGTGGCTGCTCTTCTTTCCTTTTTCTTTTCTTTTTTTTCTTCTCCTCTTTTCTTTTCTCCTCTTTTCTCTTTTCTTCTCTTCTCCTCTCCTCTCTTTTCTCTTCTTCTCTCCTCTCCACCACTTGTATTTTTGCTCCAGACAATTCACACTGGCAGTTTCCATGACAACAAATAGAAATTTCCCTTCACACCTCATGCGGGTACATTTCACCGCCAGTGCATCGAAGACAGCGCCCGCCTCTCATGTCACAAACTGTCTGTGCCATGCTCTTGTGCTCCGACCTCCATTTCTCAAAAAAAAAACCACCCTCCTCCTCCCCAACCCCTTACAACCCATGTCACTAAGCCTTAGCTCCAAGCTACAGCCTGCTAGCTTCTTCAGGGCCTCATGCTGACCGTGAGCGCACACGTGTCATATAGAATCACAGTCTCTAATCTCTCAGAGGCTGCTTTGATATTATGGGTGGGTTAAGATGAGTCCCATGTATGGAGTTATCAGAACTGAGAATGATGTCTGTAATTGCACAGAGTGGTTGAGGATGTACTGTGTGCCCATGGCAGTGTGTGTGTGTGTGTGTGTGTGTATGTTATGGATGGTTGAGTATGTGCAGTCTTACGTGTTTTGTTCTCTTAAAATTCAATCATTTCTGCATCAACAGTTCTCTTTCTCCCTGTCAGAGCATTACATCCATTCACTCTCACTTGCTCCTATTCTTGTTCATAAATTTTTTTTCGTATGCACTTTTTCCTAATTTTATCTCTTCCCCTCATTCCCATGGAACTGTCCCTCTTCTGTTATTGTGCTCTGTCATCCATTGTCCTGCTCATTTATTTATTTATTTATTTTTTAGTTTTCTGCACCTCTCCCCCCTCCTCTTATCTGTCTCTCTTTGTTTCACAGTCCTGCAGAGCCACCCAGCTGATCTAACATACACTCATAGCTGCCGAGGGGACCCATTTCAAATGAAAGGCTTCTGTTGCCAAGACAGCAGATTTCCTCTCAGCAAATATTACTGGATGTAGTTACAGCACATTTCAGTGTGAAGTGATGTTGTCAGCCCTTTGTACACCTGATTGTGAAGCTAACCATTGTGATTCCATTCATCAACATGTCAACACAAGTTATTAAACCTAGAGCTTTGACATTACATCAAAAGGCCGCAGTAAAGCCATGACCTCTGAACTCTACTCTGTCATATAGACAGATGGGAGTTTTACTGTTGATATTCTCTTTGAGTCTGGAGCAAAGCTGCTTATCATTCAGTTCTCTAATGTACATACTGTAAATGACACTTTTCACAGATATGGTTTAAAATAAAGTCTAATACTCCTAAAAAAGTAAACAAACGGTTAGTGATGTTTAACCCTGAGAAAATGTCAACAAGGGATTTTAAATTATAAATTATATGAGCTTTGTTTTTAGAAGTTTTATTTTCTGCTCTGTTCAAAACAAAAATCGAAATTGAACATTTGATTTTTCAAATACAGAACAAAAATGAAATAACAACTTGTTATCCTGTTATGCTGTTAAAAGCCTCCATAATAATGTTGTCACCATTTTGAGGAATATGTTTGTAATGTGCAAAATGTGGGACAGAACTAAGGTGGAACAGGCAATATTTTTGGAAAGTGCTAAATACAAATCCACACAATAGTCAATTCTCAGTTTCTTCAATTGTTAATGCAGTCATGAATCATGCAATTATGTGAATGGAACTGTCTGATAAATCTGACAGATGATTCAGCTGGTTCAGGGCCAGCTTTATGTCAGTGCCAATTAGATGTGTGTTACTTTTATAATGTTACCTGTTAATCTAATGCAGTTCACAGTTTTTCATATTATTTGCATTTAGTGTAAAGCAAATAAATGCAGATAGTAAAGTGACATTAGAGAAGAAATTAGAGAAGAATTCAGGAAATCCATCTATACATGACACACACCAGAATAGAGTGTTCTACATAGCAAGTTATTTGTTTTTTCACACAAGGCTTATTATTACTACAAAAATGAATTTCAGCCATAACTTACAAATGATGTTAAACACAATTGCTCTTTTCCTCAATTGCTGTGCATGGGGAAAATAATTTGCCCAGTCTTCCTCAGCCCAGGACTGGCAATCATGTTTGAGAAAATAAAAATTTGGATTATCACTTGATTGCTTTAATTGGGTGTGAATCAAATGCCGTCTGGAGAGGTCCTGGGAAAAGCACTGGTAATTACACTACAGAATTCTGATGAGGAAGAGGAACAATAGTGAAGCGGGAGAAAGATTAGACATTATCTGAGGATGAAGTGGGAGAACATAAGAACTAAAGGATTAGGATGAAAACAGAGAGAGGGATTCAGGGCAGGACGTAGAGAGACGCAGGTTAAAGGAAACTGTTGGAGCGTAAAATGGTGTAGAATTTCTAGGGACTGTAACAGGCTGAGTATTATGTTTCCAGCATGGAGTCAGGGAATGGGATAAGGCCGATCACTTATTGCCACGTTCTCTGTTAGTGTGAAGGCTACAGAATGCCCACCATGTGCTAGGCTATTCTTCTGTGTCAGGTTTAATGTTACACCTTTGAGTGATGTGGCCTATTCCTGGAAGACAGCCACAATCCCAAACTCAAAGCTAGCAAGACTGAATCTCCTCCACTAACTGAATTTGAGATATCTCCATTCGCAGCCTCTCATGTGCCACTCATGTCATTGGTAAGCCAGTCACCATAAATGAACATATGCACCCTGACTGTTCCACCCAATGGTAACAAACATGCTCTGACGCAGCTAATGCGAATGTGACAGCTGACACTCGGAATGTACGAAATGTTATGTAAGCGTGCTGATGCGAATGCACCGAGTGTTTACATGTTTGTTCATGCCGGTATGCTTGTCGCCTTGAGCGGACAAAAAGACGGAAACCTCATGGATTGTTTGGGTCCTCTGGCAAGTTTACCCCATTTTACAGACAGCAATGATGGCCGGCGGTCTATTAATATCAGCACCCAAGCACTGATTTACACCCTGTGGTCGTAGCTCGGAGTCCACAAGCACTGACCTTCAAGGCAGAATGCAAACACCCAAAGACAAATCTGTCTCTTTCCATGTCAGCTTCTGCAGTTTACAGTAAATAAAGAAGCCCAGAGAGAGAGAGAGGGGCGATCTATAATTAAAGCAGAAAGGTCACCTGTACCCCACTACCTGTTGACTCTTGTCCGCTAGCCACTGGTGACTTCTTCCCTGAAGTCAAACAATGGCAGCAGATAAGACTGGGACTAATTAACACCTCATTTATTTTGGTGCGCTGGTGTGGACAAGTGAGTTTGTGTAAAGAAAAAGGACTGCATCAGCATTCAAGTGTTATTGTGAGTGCGAGGGTGTTTATATTGCTGCATGTAAGTGTGTGCATGGTGCAGAGAAGCGCAGGGCTATTTTGTGTGCAGGGTGTGAGCTCAGGCACATTGTCTTCGGGAGTTCAGCTACTGTGTCTGGAGCTTATCCAAGAGACTAGTAATTGTTCCATGCAGCCTCCATTTTAAATATTTAAACTGTGCCTTACATGAATGGCTGGTGGATCAGGTGTCAAAAACAAGTCCAGAGGCCTACAGGGCAGAAAATGTCCCTTAATGTCAAAACGGCTTGTCCTCCAGTCTTAGGCCTCAGATAGCATCCAGTCCTCACTTGTTAGACACACACTGCATGAACTTCTCAAAAACAATTTGGGATCAGAGCGTCAAAATTGTAGCAGCACAGGAGCTAATATCATGACAGCTGAGTTTAGTAGACTTAGTAGACAGGCGAACATGATCACTAAACAATTAATTCAATAATTAATTGAAAAATACACACAGAGAAGAGAGATAAAAATGTCCTTCTTTGTTTTTATTGAATATATTATATTTTGTTTTGTTCTGTTTTTTGATTTTTAATTTTCGACATTGCACATAATTTCATTTCCATCACATCATATTGCTGCCTACAAAATGATATGCATGTAGAAAAATCCCATAGATTGATGACTAACCCCTCCCCAAAACAAAGAAAAATAACAGAAAGAAATGATACAGGGTTTCCAATATACAAAAGTAATAAATAACACAAATACATATTCAATCAGGATGCAAGTTTTTAAAACCAAAGCATCATGCAGAATGAAAAGGGCAAGGCCATCCAAAACTCACATGAATGGAGGAACATCTGGTTATTTATTTACTTGTTTAAGGGGGATGTTTCTATACACTTTCCTGCCATTTTAACTATTCATTATAAGAGTACAGACTCACCGAGCGCATCTCCCTCTGCATGTTTGTTAGGAGGCACGAGAGCTGACCCAACACACCTCTCATCGACAGGACGTCTGAAGCAGAAATTAATAGAGCCACCCATGTATCGATTACCAAAATGATCCGATATTAGACTCTCATTCCTGACATCTAGCTTTCATTTAATTGGCAGGCATGGTTAGTGAATGTTGTCCTGGCGTGTACAGTAATTGTTTTTCAGCGAGCTGTAAGTAGGAGAGGTAAAGTGGTGTATGATTGACAGTATAAGTAAAGTAATCTGGTAATTGAATGAGATCTTTCTCAGTCAGCAATGTTCTCCCGTGGCTTCATTACTGTACGTAGACAAGGGTGAGCAGCCAAGTGTTACACTGGTAACTCTGTCCATTACAACACTTTACAAAAGTGAAAAAGCCTAATTATGATTCTAAAGAATTTCTCTAAGCTCACTGAAATCCATTAACAATGAGCAGACGACTGCAGTGACTTGTAACAAAGTACAATATATTCCATGCTGTGAGTCAAGCCACAACAAAATTTTATTGTTTATACAGTACATCAAATATCACATTGGTGTACTAAGATTCTTTTCCAGGTACTCAATGATTGCTATAGTTCTCATAGTTTTGACTAAATGCCTCTAACACACTGGCTGGGATTCTGACTGTTTTCCAGGCAAACAGCAGAATTCCTATTGGTAATATTGTGTCTTGCATCTATTAGGTGAACCTTAGAGATTTCTCCATTGCATTGTTTTCCTGTGGAACTTAAACAACATTAGTTAGCAAACTGAACTGGCCCACAATTTGAAAGCAAATGTAAAGAAAATAATCAATTGATCAAATAAATGAGAGGATGTGCTGATATGTTTATCTCATTAAGCAAGTACAGTAATTCTCCTTTTTCAAAGGGCAAAGCTTCCTCTCTTCCTCCAAACCCAGCTGACCAGTCAACACTGGCAGAGCATCTCCATGGTAACAAAGTCTCCTCACGGTTGGCTGATAATTCTTGGCTGTTGACTCAGTGTATAATGAAAGATGTTAGATGTTAAGGAATTCCTTAGTTCTTGCATGTAAACCATTTCAATCCACAACATATCATTGTGACATCGTAATATTACCAACACATATTTACATACTACAGTCACATGCAGATCTGCAGCATGTGATGTGACGCAAGGCTCCGTGTTCAGATGCTTCATGCTGCTGATCCACCAGATGATCTTGGGTTCAGGTAATGAAAAGTACTTGTTTCTCTGCTAGAGAGTCCGATCGACTAGCTAACACACACGCTGAAAAGTGAGAGAGCTGAGGAGTCTGCAACTGGCAGGATGGGCTTTCACAAGGTTCACAAAAACCAGTAGGAAATATAAGAACAAGAGATAACAGGGCCAGGGACTCAAGAAGGCTAACAGTCAAAAAGTAGATCTGCCTAAAATGACGCGTGATCTTGAGGACACAATAAAATAGACATCTGATTATGTACATACACTATGTTTCCTGTGCATCTATTTTTACCAGGTCTAAATCTCTTAAAGAAAACAAAGAGATCCAAACATAAAACATAGACTTTTAGGGTTCAACTTTGGTTATATAATATTCAAGGCTAGATTTAAAAAAATAGATAGTACACTTCCATATAACTTTGCATACAGATTACTTAAATGTATTTCCATGACAACAAAGCAGCTGGTTCATTCTATAAATTGTTCATGTTTATATTCTAGAAGTTCATATAGATCACAACTCTTTTTTCCTTTATTAAAATTCTGACATGTCTATTCAGAGTAGATTCTGACAGGTAAAGATACAGGAACAAGAGAGACAGACGAACAGACAGACAGATAGAGAGACAGAGATAGAGAATAGAATTGTGTGCATAAGCTCAAGTCTGCATGCTTGGTTGCATGTCAGATAGGCAGGGAAGAAAAGAAAAAGACAGAGCCAGTGTGTTGGAGAAAGAAGCAGGAGTGGGCGGTGAAACTGAAGCATTGTGGGGCAGTCATTTCAGAGAGAGTATCTCCTTGTGAATATTAGTTCACTGGGAATATGACTTGCTGATCTGTTTATATGTGGCTTTATTGTCAAGCTGTCGGTGTGGGGCACTATAATTTGCAGTCTTCGGTTTGAGGCCACTATTTATAGAGGGGGTTGCAAAAGAGGGGAATTGAATTGCAATAACAAAATTCCCAGTTTACAACAGTATAGCATTGTAATACTCTTTAGAAGTTCTGCAGTGCTTTTTGTTATTTCTATTGCAATAAACTTATCAGTAATATTTTTTAATCCAACTGTAGATGTTGGTCTAAATGGGACATTGCTGATATTTAAAGTGGATACAGACTCACGACTGCTGAGAGAAGCAGACTCTGCTCACCATCTGAGCACTGGGCATCAGTCCAGTGATCCACCGACTCGCATGAACATCAACCAGCTGCCCACCAAACCTGATGGTTACCATGATTCACCACCTCTGCTTTGTCATATATCTGCACCTTGGAGACCACTGAAGCCACCAAGCAAGTAACCGCATAGGTCAATTTTTCAAATGACTAATCCTAATCTTTTACTTTCTGGGTGTTTAAAAAACATTTATGATGGCAAGGATTCAGCTACTTTCATCTAAAAGCAGATGATTGTTGGAGATTTGAGGTCTTGCGACACCAATGAGGGAATGATTTTGACCCTGCACTCATACTATAAATGTGTGACCCCAGAAGGCGTCCAGATTGACATCATTGAGAACTGCTGCTGAATTTCTCCATTCCAGCTGGCAGTCTTTTGGTTTAAGAAATGAAAAAGATACAACTAGACGGAAGAGGCTGCCACAGACAAACAGTAGACTTCCCCTTTACTTGTATTTAACACCAGGCCTACCGAATGAAAACAAATTACACCCAAACAAAAAATTCTCTATTATAAAAAAAATATTCACATCTCTTCTTGCAAGACACTGACTCATAAAGAAAATAATGAAAACATGTCAAGCTTTTTAAGAAGTCTCCTGCTGCAGGTTCCTCTACATAAATATTTAGTGTACTGTGTCTTTAAGGCATTTGTTGGGGCGGGTCTTAAACAGTTTGACACCTGGCTTGATGATGGACTTCCTGTCTTACTGCTCATTGAAGAGGCTGCAGAGTCCGCTCTCATCTGATGTCCGGCGGTGGGTTTGATGACAGTTGCGTCAACAGGTCTGTCCTGTCCACTTGCTCTCCACTTACCAGCAGTCATGGCCATTCATCTCTGTACTGTAGGAGTCCAAAGGCTGATGGAAGAGTCTTTCACAGGAAAGAACACTGCAACCAAACAGAAAAGTAAACAATGGTTTGATGACTGACATAGTACAAACTCTTTTTGGATTCAAATTGCATATCAACACATTTTACTTGAAAGAACTCAGCGCCCACCATCTCTTCACAGAAGTTCTCTGCCTGGCATGCTTTAAAATAAAGAAACAGCTTCCTCAGTGATGTAATTATAGAGCAAGTATCAGTCAGTTGACTTTACATTTTCAATGCGGTGCCAAGTGGCACAGCATGAATACAGGAGCTTGTCCTTTCCAGAGAATTCCACAGAATCCCGACAGACTGTAACCTATGAAGAACATACTTTATCAGCGGTCAATACAGGCACTGTAGCCAAAAAAGCAGCGTTCGGCATATAACCTGTAACAGATCCTTTAAACACTTTCTGAGAGAAACATTTTCTAGAATGAGAGCACAATAGTTCGCTTGCTTAATAAAAACTTTCTTTGCCCACACTACTGACTTAAAACCACGCTGCAACTAGCCAATCACATAAAAGCATATTAGGTGCATTTTCAATCAAAGAGGTCCAGGTAAAACAACACCAGTTTAGGCCACTTTATTTCAAAGGTTAGATCACAGTAAAAAGCCTACAATGTATCAGTTTTCAGGGTTTTCACAATGGCTGAAAGCAAAATACGGGAAATAATAAAATGTCTTATTTCTGCATAATTTAAACTTTATTCTAATAATTGTTGCTTTCGCTTTTCACCAGTTTTGTTAAAACAGCTAAAATTAGACCTCTAACACTTTTCCTTGATCTATCTCTCTCCCCCATATAGACTTGCATATCAGGCACAGTTTAGTTTTAAACTGTCTATATATATATATTCCTGATATGCAAATCTTTTCTTGCATTTGCAAAACATCAGTTTCAAAATTGTTTTGAACTGTAGTGTTTAAATAAAAATCAAAGCAATAAATAAACAAAAGTCCAGCACATCGTTGGTCTGGCAAACCTTGACAGTTTCAATGTTAAAAAATCAAACATTTAAAACCAGCTAAGCATTGGTCTCATCAAAGCACAACATTATGAAATGACTTTTGTCTCTTAAACATTCACAGCCCCTGACTAAGATACACATTTTGTTTTCTTTCTCTCTCTCCGTCACTCAGCTGCTCTTCTTTTTCCTCTGCGCAACTAAATGACGTTCATATTTTCCTGGCACAGGAGAGGTCAAAACATGACTGAATAAGGAATTCTCCAGTAATTGAGGCCAATTTTCCTTTTTCTGAGACATTTCATTCCGTAGCTAATTTTAGCCTTCCTGCACACAATCTTTTTAGTGTTACAGTGATCCAACAACAATCCCAAATCCCATGAACTCTGCTGAGACTGAAGCAGCACGACTCAGACATCATGTACAGTAGGGAAGACTTCCAATGTTTTCATACCAGGCTAATTTTATGGTCTGTTCTCTAAACTAAACCTTACTCAAACCTGTGTACATTATTAGATTTAAAACATAACATAGTGAGACCTTCATACTTGTAAAATATCTTAAAATACCCACCTAAAATGTCCATCTAAAAAGTTGCTTTTTGACTTCACTGTAAAAGTGAGGACATTAAAAAAAAATTGGAAAATTGGAAACCTTCACAAATAGTTGTGTCACAAATTCAAGTACACAAATACACACGTAAATATGGTGAGAGTCACCTTGATAAAGAGACCTAAAGCTTACAGCAGCATTTAGAATGAGGTTTTTCAACCAAAAATACTCTATTTCCAACATTCACAACAAGAGCATAATACACAGCCGGTCAATAACAAAATGTCCACAGAAAATAACCACATCATTTATCACTGCTGATCTATCCTGAGCATTGAGAAATGTATCTCTCTTTGGCTTGCATGAATGCCCACATAGCTGCTGCTCTCTCTCTCTCTCTCTCTCTCTCTCTCTCTCTCTCTCTATCTCTCTATCTCTCTCTTTTCCTTTGCCTCATTCCCTGTGTCTTGGCTGCCTTCCCTGTAGCAGTCAGAGCATGTAGTAAGTATGTGACAGTGTGTAGAGATGGAACCCTTAGCATTCTGAAGGGGGGGCTGCACAATGGGGGCACATGTGCCTGATGTGCCTCTGAGTCATCTGACTATGACAGACCGTCAGTACGAATTAGCAGCATTAGGGGGCGGAGCTATGCAACATTATTAAAGCAAAGACTTCCTCCACCCCCTCAAAACAAGGCACAAACACAACCACACACAGCTAAAGCACTTACACAGAAAGCCTTATTCTGTATGGAGCCCCTCTCAACAAGAATACAGGAGAGAATCGATCACTGATGGAGTCAGTGGTACATCTGGGATTCTGCGAGAAAATTAAGACGGCAACAAGAGGTGCTATGCTCTGTTAAGCAATTATTGATTTTTAATCAGAGGAAGTTTTGTTGTCTTTATGGACAGCCATGGTTCTGACAGCAAAGTATTTACAATTACAACCCTTCACAAACATCTCTAATCCTATCTACATCAGAATGAAGGTTAGCCAGACAACGGGACAATGCATCTGCTGAAGGCTAAAATTTGACACACATAAGGTTGTTCTTTGGTTAACTTCCACTGCATAACCTGTAATGTGACACAAGCTTTTGTGTTAAGCCCTTAAATCCTTTTCACTAATTTAACACAGTGAAGCATGACCTTAAATATTAGCATGTAATATTTTCAGACTAATAAATTGCTTCTGTCATGTCAAACACAAACTGACCAAGCTGCCAATATTGCTTCACAAAAACGCAGTTAAATAGGCAAAGAAATCATAGAAGAGACGATGATTACATTATTAAGTAAAGTTCATCAGAGTCAAGACCACAAGCAAAATTACCTCTTCATTCTAAAGCACAAACACAAAGTGAATAAATATAGCTGCTATTAGAGGCTATGTGATATTATACCCTTTGAATAGCCGTGCCATTTCAAGAAACAAAATAACACATTCCCTAAGTGAATGAGCAACCGATTTCTCGATAGCGTATGAAAGTTTTGGCTTGTACAGTGTTATTAAACTCCATTTTTAGCCGATGCTGCTGGCAGAGCTAACAAACCTGTTCCTGTAGCATCATGGTGACTAAAAAGGGCAACGCTCAGAATTACGTTAAAACAGTCTTGTCAGTGGTGCTGCTCTTAGGCAGTGCTTATTAATATCTTTAAATTAGGAGAATAGCAAAAATGGATAAAGTCTAACAGACTTAATTGTACACTCTCCCTCAAGCAATGAAAGCTTAAAATGTACAAACAGATGTGTGCATGAAATTTACATAAACACTTGAGAGTTGCATGCCCAAATAAGGACATGGCTGACTTATTCCTCTGTAAAATGATGTTTCAATTAAATCATCAAGCTACGGTTAAATAAGCACTCACTCTTGGCACTGGACTGAACATCAAATACCCAAATACAACATTTCAAAACAGAATTTGGCTGTTTCTATTTAGTAAACACATCAATGTAGCCTATTACAGTATCAATTGTGTATTTGGGGGCTGGGTTCATATTTTGATAAGATTTCATATGTAGCTGTCTGTGAGGATTTCTTTTTCCCTAAAACCTGCTATTTTATGTTAAAAATTGCTCTATGTCAAAGTACATTTTCTAAAAGTAAAATTGTGTCAAAGCAATTTTGTTCATTTTAAAAATTATATTGTACATGTTGGTAACTTGCCTAGGTTGTGCAAAATATTTAGTTACAGATTAACTCTAAATTATTTCATTTGACTCTTTTTTTCAAAATACATCTGTGGGGTAAATTGAGTCCGATGCTGACGTGGGTGTTTGTAGACTTGGGTGTCTGCAGTAACGTTCTCTGTCAGTGTTTATTGAATGCCTGTACAGTAGATCAATGTTAGTGATCAGTTATGGTCGATCTACAATGCTGCTATTGTGTCTCTTACTGAGTTTATAATCATAACCAGTGAATCCACAACATGCAAATTCTGCCAGAAATTATGCGGTCCCTTCATTTATGTATAGCCAAAGCACAAACTAGCCTTTACTGCCAAAAGTGTCTGCTT
This sequence comes from Ambastaia sidthimunki, assembly GCA_036877625.1. Lineage (NCBI taxonomy): Eukaryota > Metazoa > Chordata > Actinopteri > Cypriniformes > Botiidae > Ambastaia > Ambastaia sidthimunki. Next base: position 85,938 of record JAZGTK010000080.1, on the reverse strand, counting down.
TTGATGAACACCTCTCTCTGTCTGTGATTGAGTCGGATGCCAATACATCTGATAATTCAAAGCTGCGATGAATTGCGAGTGATCTAAAGGAGGGACACAAATGTGCCAGTTGTCTTTCTTCTTCTCTTCACCTGAAAGAAGATTTATTGTTTGCTTTCAGCCTCATCAATCACACAGACATATCTGAACAGGAATGATATCAGCAGTCATCCCATGCCCGTTTTCATCTCTTTTCATACGTTGGATTTATGTAGCCTGTGACCTTCATCCCTATTAGAGTGAGACAGATCTAATGCCCAGACGGTCTCTGCCTAATGCCAATTATGTCTCTCTGTACAGCCGTGAGAAAACTGTCTGGTCTTCCGGCATGTCGGGGTGCAATGTAAGATGTCACAGGCCACTACGTTTAATGTGCGCTGTACAACTGCAACCATTCCTAATAGAGCAGAAGTTACGACAGTTGTTAACAAACAAGTTAAAATTCATTTGCATTTATATTCATGCTCTTCGTACATGTTTTCTTACTAAAGTGATCTCTAATACAATGCACAAATTACGTTAAATGGCAAGTATCAGTTTAAGTAGGTAAGAATATGTGACACATTCTCAATTTGGCCATTTTCGGTGAATAAAGACTTAATTTCCGACCTGTTCCTCACGCAAAGCTATTCTATTGATTTAAAAGGCTAAAAGAAAATAAACAAATAAATAGACTTAATTTTTTCTTTAAAGACTTAATAACAAGTCGTACACATACATGAAAAGGTTCACAAGCCCCACAGATTACTTTCACTGTACTTTTATGGTGCTTTTTAAAACTGAATTATATTATATGATGATTTGGCATGAACATTAAAAACTAAATTCCACAAAAAAATAATAATTCCACAAAGACCCCTGAGCAATGAAACACCATCATCATAAGTGATGACTGCAAAACAATAATACTGATGTTGATGGTGCTTGTCAGCGTAAGATTCCGAGCTGTTGCTGCCGCAGCTACTGGTCATTTCAGCAGAAAGTGGAGGTGAGTAGGAGGTCTTGAGGGAGTTTTTATCGACGACAGGCATCTTCATCACGCTGCTGCCCGATTCCTGCTTAAAACACCCTCTGCGTAAACCTTCATCTCTTCACCCGGCCTCTGCAGAACACCTGCACGCAGCCATGTACTTATTTGTGATTCAACAGTCACAGCCTTTGATATTACCTCACAAAGTGAATTTAAGAGCCATTGATTTTTCTCCTCTTGCCCTAGCAGCCTATGATTCAGCTGTCAGCATCTAAGCTGCATAGCCGTTGGCTTTAAAATGCTTTCCCCGCCTCCTCCAAACACAAACACGCTAATACGGACGCACACACAATTTCGCACACAAGCATCAATAATGCTTTACCTCATATGTACTCTATCTGTTGCAAGAATACTTGGTTCTGTCATAGGCGGTGAGGCATAGCGTGATGCATTTCGTGTTTAGTTATTGCAATTTGTGACAAATGAATGAATGCTCTCAGGACTCGAGATGCCATTTACATTAGCAGTCATGCTAATTTAAATGAATAAACCGAGAGCGGCTGGACCGCATATAGCTGCTTACATTCTTGCTGCAGAGGAAGGAACGCAAATAAATGCAATTTCAATTCACAGAGCAGTTTGACTAACTATGCATGAAAAGAGAAAATTGCTGAAGTGAATGAATGAATTTTGAGCAATTAAAGAGGCAATTCTATGGTCTGTTATTCTATGACCATACCAAGAGCATGAATATTAGCATTCACAAAAGCCCTGGAAACTTTTTTAGTAAAAAGTGACATGTATTTGTCAGTTATGGTCGCCCATAACCGAAATGTGACCTCTGCATTTTACCCATCCTTTGTTATGAGTGAACACACACTGCAAGTCGTGAACACACACACACCCGGAGCAGTGGGCAGCTATCACTGCAGTGCCCGGGGGGCAATCGGGGGTCACGTGCCTTGCTCAAGGGCACTTCAGTTGCTACCTGCCACTGCTGGAATCGAACCAGCAACCTACTGATTACAAGCGCGACCCCTTAACCAGTAGACCACAACTGCCCCACAAACTGTGACTTTATTGTCTCCTTACTCCTCACAATGCCTTTTAGCTTAATATCCAGCAGCAATGTCACTTTTATAGTGTGTCAACACAATTACAAAATGTCTTCCTTAACAGTGTCAAGCAATCTCCTTGCTCACTGGAAAATGTACTTCAGGTCTCACACAGCACATAAAATAAAACCTGCTTTATCTACACTGGTATTCTGAGTATTTCTAAAGTGAGCCAAATCTTCCTTGTACAAGTTAACAATAAGCACCTCCGTCTGGTGCCATTTTCAAGCCTCATCTAAATGAAATCAGGACAGTTACTGTAGGTGGTGGGACACACAAGCAAGATGAAAAGTGCAAAGTCACCGAAGTGACAAAAACTACACAAGAATCTACTGGAAGTCAAAATCTAATAACAGAGTAACTTAGTTGTGTCCAAGATTTAGTTTGCATGATTCACAAGTGAATATATAGAAACTTGTATGCAATAAGTGAATCTGGTCGGAATAGGGATGAGACTAATTTGGCTAGAGGTTAACTGAGATATAATAAAAATAATTAAATGGATAAATTTAATTTAATTCAAATTTTGGATAAACAATTAAATTGTTTGTTTTCATAATGTTTCATATTATAAAAACACCTTAAGACGTCATTTATTCACACTTAACTTAGAAAACCAAACCTTAAGGTTTGGACAAACTCAATTTGCGCATAGTAGAATAACAACAACAACAACTATTTTAAATATTTATTAATGTATATACACTATATGGACAAAAGTCTTGGGAAACCCACTTCTAATAAAGATGTTTAGCTATTCCTGTAATTTCAATTAAAACATATACTGTATTAATGCTTTTCTGTTTCAAAATTACTGTACCATTAATGTTGGGTGATGAGAGTCTGTAGTTTAACTCATACCAATGGGGCTAGTTGGGTTCAGGTCTGGCTTTATAAAGACCAGTAAAGTTTTTCCACACTAGATGACTTTCCACACCACACTTTCTTTATGAATCTTTCTCTGTGCACAGCGGTCATGTTGGAATAGAATAAGAGGCCTGCCCAAACTGTTGCTCACAGAAATGACTAAAGTAGCCAAACATCTTCATAAGAAGGGGGTATGCCCATTCTGTTGTCAATATAGTGTATACACACACATACAGTATATAGTATTTAACCAGGTCACATTCACAGAACAACATGTTTACTGTGGATGCATCAAGAGAGATTGGAAAGTTACTTGTTCTGAAACAAGTAGCTATAAGAATTGCTTTACACTATAAAACAGCAGTTCCATAAGCTTGCAAAATTTACGTTTATACCACTTCCGCAAAACCAGAACCAGGATAAAGATTACTGCAACTTCAGTTCCACACCAAAAGCTCCAGAAAGCATCATAACTACCCTCATGTTGTTCCAAACTGAAACAGCTTTCTTTGGAACATAAAAATGATTAGGCGAAACAAAAGGGTCTTAATTCAACCTTAATTCTCATTCACTTCCACTGTATGAACAAAAAGATCAGCAATAACATTCTTCCAAATTTCCCTTGTTTTCTAAAGTAAATAAAGTCTTCTTTGGCATGATTAAAAAAAAAGGAACCTTTTAAACTGCACAATGACCACTGATATAATCACAATTATGTAATAGCCTAAGTCAGAATATACTGAACAAAAGTGGCAGTCACACAAACACACACCAACAGTGTCACTGTGGTTAATTGCACTACGCTGAGGCGAGAGCGTTTGCATTATTTAAGCGACAGGGAGAAACTTGTCAAAATCCATGTGGAAAGAGGGCAGCAGCTGCCGTGATGAGCTGTGTTCGGGGAACAAGCCTTCTCTCTAGCAGTAAGGAGCAGGAAAGCACTTAAGTGCTCCACATGTTCCATGCAGCAAAGCCTGGGGGACAGCAAAGATATCATGAGCCAAATCGTGATGTCTGCCACACTGCTATGAATATGGAGGCATCATAAACAATGCTCAGGTAACTGAGCGAGAAAACACAGCAGCATTGCGGCTGATGGAGGGGAAAAAGCCCTGCATTCTCCAACACATATTTTCCAGTTAAAGCAAAACCTCACAAAAAAAAAACATTGTTCTAAGCAACAGGCAAGTCCCTCTCTCTCTCTCTCTCTCTCTCATACACACACACAAACACACACATTTATATTACTATATTCCTAAGAACATACTATATTCCTGAGGACATATGGTAGGACTCTACCCTTAAACCTAACCCTCATACATACATGTTAACATTATTAAAATTAATATCAAACTTTTGATTTATTAACCTTTGTTTTACACCTAAAATGTGCTCACAGGTTGTTTTATGACATACTTCACTATATTTATGAGGATGTTTAAAAAAAAACTGAAAATACGCACACACACAGACACTTAACTCTGGATAGATTTTAGCTAAGGTTTCCATGGCAACTTTAACATTTCCGCCCCCAAAAGTAGCTAAAGCAGTTATACAGATATACAGAAACTGGAGGAGAGAGAGGCAGTGAATGGGAAAAAAAGACTCTCCCTCCATTCCTGCAGACAGAGCTGTAGGGGGAAGTCAATCATCTCACTAGGCCTCATCTGTCTGTCTGTGTCTAACCCAAGAATGGAGAAGAAAGAGGTTTTATTTGAAAGAATACAGTTAAGTTGAAAAACACATTTTTAAAGAAATTTCAGATCAGATCACATATAATACACATTCTGCTGTATTACAAACCATCAACAATGTAATTAAATTCACTGCTGATAAATGTACTTTGTGGGTTTGTGGTCAGAATTAGTATAATCCTGGTATAGTATAATCCACTATTACAGTTGCACTTACAATATAAAGAATGAAAAATTATTTCAACTTAAAATATACATTTATATTAGAAAATATCAAGGTCACACCACTCATCTATTGCCTGTGCCTCGACCACTGCAGCATGTTTTGTAAAGCAAAATGTGTTTCAAAACTATATTCCTTATATAATTATACATGTTGTATTATCAGAGTAGCAAAAACATTGTTGCAGATTTATTTTCAAGTGTTTCAAGAAAACATATTGTTGCTAAAGCAGATGTAGGTCTCTGTGTTTGTTCTCCAGAAGCGAATTTGCACTAAACGTTTTGTTCACAGAACAACTAAATGCAGCAAATTAAAAGCTCTCCTGAGGAAAGCTAGATACAGATCCTTGTACCATCACAACAGTACTATAAATAATTTAAAAAAAAACATTAGTCTACTTTTATACTAACAGCAATGTGGCTATCAACATAGAGAGACAGGAAGTGCTGGTTAATTCCAGAGCTTTAAACTGCAGTTTCTCAGCCTGCTCTCTGGGGGCAGCATGACAAGCCAATTAAAGCACAGGAAACCCACCAAGATAAACATGCTGACCAGAGGAATTATCACAACAATGAAGATTTCCTTGCTCACCACAGAAAAGAAAACTGAAATGCTTATGGAGAGGGCCAAGTAATAACATTTTATGCTCCCAAATTATTCACTCTAAATAAATCAACCTCATGTTGACATAGACTATATCAGCTATATGTCCATGGAATTAGGAGAACTTTCAATTATCAACTGAGACGAGCTACTTGTGCAGCAGGATACTGCAGTTACAGCTCAGCAGTTTCCATGCTGTATTTTCAAGTGTGGGGATGTCAGAAGGTCACTGACTCCCGCTTGGCTTTGCTGTCTGTCTATAACCACCAAACAGAGCAGGAATTACATCAGGGCATAGCCAGTCCCGTTTGTAATTCCTTTCTCCTGATGAGAGTGCAATTGCTGTGTGGAATTGGAGGCTGCCTATAATGCAAAGCAAGGCCACAGTACCTCCCTAGGATGCAACAATGTCACATCTTGAAAGATGGAGTTATTAGTGAGGCTAGATGGTGGAATAACTTGGCCTGAAAGGTTAACAATGAAGTACTGTCCTAACTGAATTGTTGTATGTTTATATACCATGCATTTGGGAAAAGTGTCTTTGTATTGAACATGTAGCAAATAACAAATGACTCATTTGTATTTTCGATGCATTCATTAAAAATTCTACAGATACAACTGCATTGCCTTTGAAATATTATTTAAATTGTTGTTGAATTGTTTGCGTTGGTCAGTTATTAAACCTAAAATGCTAAAATTGATCAAATGCATTGTCATTAAATTATATCTGTTAAATTAAATTAGTTTCCAAAGATTAAAACATACATATTTAAATGAATGATAATGTGAATGAAGTACTAGTGACAAAGCACGTCCTCCCAGCCCATCCACCCCCCACACACACACAAACACACACACACACAAACACACACACAAACACACACACAAACACACACAGCTCTCAGATGCACTCTTCAGTTCAAAATCAATCATCCTTCTTGGGATTTTGCCTGTTTTCTGTCCTGTTCAACACTATCATTGGAAGTGAATCGTTACATGTATAACTCAGATGAACAGTTGACAGACTGAATTATTGTGATGTCCGCTACTGATAAAATGCTTCAATTACACTTTAAGGTGCACTCTGTAATTTTGTTTTTTGTATGTTTATACTAACACCAAGCAGTGTGCAAGCTGCCAGTTACTGATGCCAATGTAGAAATACTATATCAGATTAATGGTCAACTAATATGGGTTTTAAATGGTTGATTGTATAATTTACACATTTGATCACCACCCTGTTTGGTCATATGAGGTTAATATGGTGGCCCCCATGAGGCGACCCACTCCATGTAGAATAAAACAGTGTAGGCATCTGATTTGACTTAATTTTTATTTTTGACGAATGTTTTAACAGTTCTTCAAAATGGTTGGTAGTGTTTTGGCATATGTGCTGCAACTACACTTTCTCTCCTTAAGGAACTGAAAAGGGATTTAACTGACACCCCACCAACTGAACACAGCAGAAATTTGTTATACAAATAGTTACAATATGTATATAATAACCATATTTTTCTGTACATTAGTTACTGTACACATTTTGACTTAGATTCAGGTATGTTTGACAGATATTATGGCAGATTTAAACTCACAAGATGTGTGTTTTATTTATTGTATATAAACAGATTACAGAAAGTCACTAAGCAGACTAATTTAGAATAAAACTCAATCAGTTGGAGTATCTGTGTTTTTACATAAACCTATTAAAATTAATCTTAATTGCTAATCAATTGCTCTGATCTTTCTTGTTACTTAATTTACTGTATAATGTCACATTGAGACTTATCCACCTGCAGAGCTGTACTGTGTTGAACTGGATTGATAAAGACCTAATGTAAATTATAATGAGTAAATGATATTTAGCCTTTCAATTGTAAAAAAAAAAAAAAACAACTGGATGCATTGTACATACATACACAGGTCCATCATGCACACATAGCTCATACTGCAATACTTCCTAAAAAATCTGTATGCTTAGGAAACACAGGCAGTCTTTTTTTCTGTCAGGTTACTTTTGATGCTTTAAGCCAGGGGTTTTCAAAGTGTGGGGCGCCAGAGCACGTCAGGGGAGGCGCAGGGAGAAATTATAATAAATAAAACAATATTGAATTTAAATATTATGTTTTTTTGTTATTGTTTTTATTATTATATTTAAATGTTTTTATTATTATTATTATGTTCTGTGTGTTTATCTTTGTGCGTTTGTGTGTGTGTGTGTGTGTGTGTGTGTGTGTGTGTGTGTGTGTGTGATGGGGGGGCGCCATTGGGTAAATTGTGTCAAAAGGGAGGTCTTAGTCCCACTGTCTTAGACTTTGAAGACCCCTGCTTTAAGCAGTCTAAAGAATTTTCTTCTTATTTTTGCCTAGTAAATGCTTTTTAGAAGTTACTGAATCAACTCGCTGTTCAGTTCATAGAATCACATTGAATTAAATTGTTTCTGAATTGAATTAAAAGTTTCTGAATTTCCTAAAAATCCTTTTGAATTTAACAGAAAACCAATTGGTTGTGAATCAAATTGATTTGCTGTCAACCCAAAGAGTCACGCTCCTACTAGTGACTAATATAAATGTATAGATCTATAAAAACTTTGATACTGAGAATAAGATACTGACACAGGCAATGTCTCCTACTTCAGAAATGTTCTAACACGATGTTGAATGTCGATGTCTAACACGAAGTTCTGATGATGATATATTCATGTTTTTTATACTAGAAATTTGTTTGTAAGTGAATACCATGACTTTTTTGTTTGCTGTTGTTTTCCTGTTCAAACTAATAATTAAATGTTATCAAACAGATATCAAATCAGTTTGTCACAGATCTGGCATCTCGTGCTGTTTGGATTTTACTGTTTTGCATGTTCAATAGAAGCATCAGTCATTTCTCTACAACATCCTGAGAACAAGATATACTCTGTACAGAATTCAATAGGAGCATTATACTAAATAACAACATGTATACCGACAAGATAGTTTGGAACACAGTGGCAGGTCATCTGAAGGGCAAACCTGTTCTCTTTCCAATAAAAATGGTTGCATTCATTTATTGCCTGTTTTGATCCACTACACTAAAGTATGAGGCTGTTCTCTTATAAAGACAAAAACACACATATAAGCCCTTTTTTAAAATAGCTTTCTGAATACTTTATTTGGACCACTCACTCCTTTTCTTGTTGGATGTGAATGGAAATGACAGTTATGATATGCTGACCTCTGCTTAGGTCATAAAGTTTGTTAGGGTGTCCCGTTGCATGCGTCCCGTCTTGGGCCTTTCATCAGAGGGCAGACAATTAGTGCAGACAATGCTCCCTGACCCTCTAGGCGTAAGCCGTCAGATAAGAGAAACACAACCCAACAAGACAGAACTGCTCAGCAACACACACGTCCTGCCCTCCACTGCCCTGCCCTGCAGGAGAGTTATTAAACCTCGAAGGGAAATGTTTTTGTCTGTGTGTGTGCATGACAAGTCAACAGCACAAACAAACACGCCATGTGGAGGGAGGTGCAATGAGATGCTGACAGCACAGGAGCAGGGCTTATGCTTCCTCATGGAATATAAAAGGGAGAGCACGAACAGAAAAGTTTGTTTATAGAATCCAGCCTTCCACGCACACAAGTACCGTCTGCTGAAAATACCACCTTAGAGCAGCATGGATTACAAGACTAGCATTGGTTAGTGCTAGTCTTGCTGGTGCATCAATGTTGCCATGTTTTTTTCTGGCAAAGGTGGTTGACAAAGGAACCCTTGTTAGTAAAGCTACATAAGATGCCTATTTGGGAAAACCAGCAACAACAAAAAAAACACGCTAAAACAAAATACGCTAATGACCAGCAATGCTGGTCCTTTCATCAGGCTACTCACTCTGTGTGTGTTCCAGGAAAATATGAGTATATAAAACTCAGCAAACTTGACTTGAGGGTGAAAGACCCTCAAGTTAGCAACACTAAATCATTCCATGAATCAGCTCTTACTGAACATTGTCTAGCTGCAGGACTCTTTGAATTAAATCACTGGTCACTTTCCAAATCAAAAACACTACCTTAAGACTAATTCTAAAAGCCATGTGCTAATGAAGAACCAGTGTCTGCCCTTCTAAGAATGCATCTCTAAGTCATAATGTAAACATTGCTCTGCACAGAAGTTAATTCATCACATGCATCACACCTCCAGTGCTGAGGGCCACACAATGTACTTGAGGCCACACAATGAAACTAACAAAGGTTTATACAGCAGCATTTAACAGCATTTATACAGTTACATAAGTGTAACTAGTTCAGACTGCAGACTATAGGCTGCTTGTGTTTTTCTGCCCAACCAATTTTTCCACACACAGTGCTGTTGCTATACCATTTGCTTGTACAGGGAGAAAATGAGAGGATTATGAAATGAAAAATCTGCCATGACAAGTCAATGTTAAAATCCATAGAGCTGTTTATTTTTTTTCTATCTTCCGATAAGTTTCATGTATGTGTGGGCATGGAAATTAAGCCAAGCTCTGAGCAGTACAGCTACACACATCAGGCACAGAGGCTAATTAATGCTCTGAGTGAAACGATGCTGATTGCTTTCAACTGGACTAATGCCACATCATTCTGGCTCTCTACGCTGCTCAAATGCCAGTCTTGATATTTACAGGGAGTGAGTGTTATGGAAATGGCGATTGGTGTTACACTGATCTATCAATAAGGCAAAATGTCTTTTGTAGTCATGGGTGGATGATATTAGGAAATTTAGTTTAATATCTATTTACTGAAGCATTTAGCTTGATATTTATGAAGGTGACATAAGTGAAGGGTTTTATTGATTTACAACAAGTAATGCACACCACAGACGTGCAACACATGAGTGAACCTGCACTTTAAACAAACAACCTGCACAGAACTGTACAGCACCAAACAGGGCACTGAGCTCAGCATTAGATTTCTCCATCTATGACACAAGTGTGATTTTATGGCTTCCGCACTACAGAGAATTAAAGCGGACTGCCTGCCTCAGAATGAAGAATACTTGACTGCAAAGAGAAACGAGTAAAGAAACAGCAGAGGACAGATTGAGAGAAAGATACCAAATAATAAAATGTGAGAGAGAGCCTTACTGTTCTTTTGGTTTGGTTGCCATTTTACAAATGCAACACCTGTGCTGCACACAGTGTTTTTTATATTGGTCAATAGTGGTCATAAAAGCTGAGGTTTATTTTTTCTACTGCTAAAGGTACCTACATAGGTGTGAAAAGTTTTTAGCAAGACAGTTTTCATAAAATTATTCATATTCATTAAAGCAGCAGAAAGGAGTTCTGAATGCATTTTATTGAAGGGAAACAAGCAAAAAAAGTAGTTTTTATAGCTGGCGGGTCAAAATTGACACCTAAGACAATCTTTGTACCCTAGCTGTGTAAAGGCTTTATGAAAATAGGAAAATAGAAAATGTTTTTTTTTTTTTTATGTTGGGGTCCTTTTAGGAAAAGTTGTCAAATTTCAATTTGAAAAAACATCATACAGGTTTTTTTTTCTACTGTTAAATGGCCACGGGTCATTTTTGACCCTTAAGACAACACAAGGGTTAAGGCCATGCAACCTTACGATGTAAATGAATGCTAATAACCCAGGTTATTGTGTGAATATGACTGTGTGTACTGTATGTCCTATATCAAAAAATACTGCATGACTCAGCAAACAAGATCTCATAAAGCCTAAAGGCTAAAAATATCTCCTTATGTATGCTAAATATCCATTAATATACAACAGCAGACTTTAGTAACTATTTAATTTTAATTATTTATGGACAAGTACTTATAAACAAATGCTAGGAAAGAAAAGTTTATTATTAGAGGTCAACTTATACAACAATTTAAGGACACTTTCTTGCTACAGAAACAAGTCAGAAATATTTGGAAGGTAAACTAGTTTACCAGAGAGCTGGCGACACAGGAAGGCAACAGGGAACGTTCTCTGAACCTTGGTTAAAGTTTCCGCTAAAACGTTACAGAATAAAAATGTCCAAATAACGCTGTTAGGATCAAGCAATAAAACACTGAAAAAAAATAACTTTTTAACGTTTTTGTTACTTAATGAAAACGTTAGGAAAACGTTCTTACAACCTAAAATTGTTAGCTGGGTAGTTATCTCTCTATACTGTTGATAAGAGCGTAGCTTATTAATGACAAAATATCGGTTTTCTGGAAATTAAATGGTAATTATCTTGTCTACAATAAATTTGTAACAGCTATATATTATGACATCAGAAAATGAAGCTGAACACTTAATGAGCTATGAGGACTTTTTGGATTGCAGAGGAACACAGCATGGTTAGTCTTCTCTGTCCTAACAGCTCCCTTGTTGCTAAGCAATTGAAGGTATTGTTGATATATTATTATGAGATGAGAAAACGTTTAAAATCGCATGCATACGGAGGTCGTGTATAGCAATCGTTTCAAAGAGTAAATAGTGCGTAAACACCTGTGCACATGCGTAAACATCTGGAGCCGTGTGAAATTGAGCGTAAATAATGATAACAGGGTTGCTGTGTAACTAAAACGCTTACCTTGGCTTTTGCAATGAACTGCGCATGCTCAGTGGTCATCGCGCACTCCAAGAGAACAAGAGTTGGTGATGAAACGCAGGTACTCTTGTGCATGAGATCCACCGAACCGCTGGAATTGAGTTCATGTTCCCGTCAGTGCTGTTTGACTGTACATTTCCGTCAGCATTTTTATAAAGGGATGCATTGTCACTTGGTAAAGGGACGAAGAAATTGTTGCATGAAGCATTCCCTTGAAAAATACTCCCATAACAGTAACATGAAAGCAGTGGCCAAACTGATCCTTCAACCCATGGTGTCGCTGACTTTGTTAAACCGGTGTTTTGGCATCGGCTTTCCATATTGTGAAATTTATGTTGGGGGTTATGAATCCTCGGTCATATGATAAATGAGTTGTGTTTGCAATATTTTACTTACGAACAAAATAATGCAGTGCAATGTTCCACAAAAACTAAAATAAATGTTTTGTTAATTAATACTAAGAAAAGGACTGATCATAACGGTTCTTAAACCACCCTGGACGATGCACAAACAACAACGGGGTTGGCTAAAGGTTTTTTTTCCAGAGTGTAGTACATACTGAATACTGGCATGCTGACACATTTGTTTGCCAAATTTTGATTTAAGACAACATTGCCTTAAGTAGTTATGCGTGCTGTCTTCCAATTATTAATCAAAACGGAACCTATAATTAATTATTACAGATACATCCGCTAAATTGGTTCTGTTTGTTCTCAGCACTGAATGTTGCAGCATATATGTCATTTTAATTCGAGTTATAATACAAATATAATATTATTAGTATTGTTGTTGCGCTGTTATTGGTATTGTTGTTGGGCAATGTACTCCCTCTCTGCCTCCACTTCTTTCTCTGTATGCGTTAAACTAGGAGACTATAACATAACTGATGATAGTGCAAACGATTTTAACGTTATTGCATAATAGCGTTTGATAAGAACTCGCCTCTTCTTTCTACAATTACTGACAAATGTAACTCATAAAGTGCCTATGCAAATTCCTTTTTGTTGCCTTCATTTAATGATCTGGGAGTTGCTCAGTTCTGTCAACAGAACAGGTGGGCAGATATAGACCTCTCCACGTCACGAAAAGCTGGTGATTTTTGCGTTTTCTGTCACTGGATTACAGGGTATGTTTTTTCTACAAAAGTAGCCACATTGCAAAAATGTTTCAGCTTAGGTCCATAACTTAATGAGTGTGAGCTTCTCTGTATGTGTGCGCACGCGCGTATGCCTTCAAGTTGTGCGTGCGCAACCGTGCGTGCATGTGTGCTGTTAACTGATTATTTGTGCAGTCATATTCACGAAAACGTTGTTCTATAATCATACGTCTGTCTGTAGGGTTCGTGAATTTGAACTGTTTTTTCCGCTTGTGTCAGTACCGTTCCCTCTACTCGGGCTCTGTGTGTCAGCACCGCATAGAGATTCTGTAACGCCTTCCTCCATCTCCATATATTCAGCAGCCTTGTCACCCAAAGACGACCCCGATGGGGACCCTTTGAATTTTTTTAGGAAATCCGGAAAATACGGACAACCCGGTGGGGGTTGTTCGACAACGGGTGCCTGATCCTCGTTATCAGTCTCCCGGTGGTAAAAGTAATTGAAGTTGGACACGATGACGGGGACTGGAAGCGCAATGGTTAGAACACCTGCAATGGCGCACAACGAACCCACTATTTTACCCCCAACAGTTATAGGCTTCATGTCCCCGTAACCAACTGTGGTCATGGTCACTACAGCCCACCAAAAAGCGTCTGGGATGCTTGTGAACTGTGACGTGGGTTCATCTGCTTCTGCAAAGTATACAGCGCTTGAGAACAGAATGACACCGATGACAAGGAAGAAGATGAGCAGCGCCAGTTCTCGCATGCTTGCGCGTAAAGTGTGCCCGAGAATCTGGAGACCTTTAGAATGTCGAGACAGTTTGAAGATCCTAAACACTCTGACAAGTCGTATGATTCTCAGGATTGCAAAACTCATTGCCTGTTGCCCATTGCCTTGTTGTTGAGCGAGGTCTGTGCCGAGAGTTATGAAATAAGGCAAAATAGAGACAATGTCTATGGAGTTCATAGCGTTTTTAAAGAAAGCAGCTTTACTGGGACAAGCAAAAAAACGGACAATTATCTCAAACGAGAACCAAATTATGCATACGGTCTCGACAATAAAAAAGGGATCGTTAAATGGCGTAAATCCATTTTCTGCGTGTGAGGAATTTTTACCTGGGCTGAGGAATTCTTTGTCATCCCTGAATTCTGGCAATGTTTCTAAACAGAAAATAACAATGGATATGACGATAACCAACACTGACACCACCGCAATCCCTCTGGCTGGACTTGAACTCTCTGGATACTCGAACAAGAGCCATATCTGGCGTTTAAACTCGTCCTCGGGTAGCGGCTTCTCTTCCTCTTTTACGAAGCCCTCGTCCTCGCGAAACTTAAGCATTGCCTCTTCCCCGAGTTCATAGAACTTTACCTCTTCGGAGAATATGTCAAACGGCACATTGGCGGGTCTCTTTAATCGCCCCCCTGATTGATAGAAGTATAGAATAGCGTCGAAGCTTGGTCTATTCCTGTCAAAAAAGTATTCGTTACGCAAAGGGTCGAAGTACCTGATTCGTTTCTCAGGATCCCCCAGGAGAGTGTCCGGGAACTGTGCGAGAGTCTTCAGCTGAGTTTCAAACTTCAAGCCTGACACGTTGATGACAACTCTCTCGCAGCAGCCGTACTCATTGTAAACATTTTCGTACCCTGACTGGGGACGTCTGTCTGTTAAAGAAACCGTCTCCTCTTCATCATCCATGTTATAGACAAAACTCGATCTCTTACTTCCCCTGTCCTCCTCTTCCTCCTCGCCCTCTGCCTCGTCCTCCTCTATCATGATGTCCTCCTCGGACCCTAAGAGCGCCAACTCTGAGTGGCGTAGATCCCCACCGAGTGCCGCGCGGTTCCGTCTCCAGCGCGCGACGCCTCTTTGCTTTTTTCGCTCTCTGAGAAGTTGCTGTTGTGGCTCGTGGTGTTGCTGCTGCTGCGGCTGTTGGGAGGAGGAGGGGCGCGAGGCGGTCCCGGTGCTACTGTTGTTGGCATTCGTTGAAGAGGCGGTGCGATTCTGATGCGGGTGGTTGTGAGGATGGCTACAGGACCCACCTCCCTCTCCAGCCGCTACGGCTTCAGCTGACGCTGCCGCCGCGCGAGATTGTCTCTCCCTCTCGCGCTCTCTCTCTCTGGCACGAGCTTGGGCATATCCGTAGGGCAGGTGGGTGTTGCAACCCCCGCTGTCCGCGCCCACCATTGCAAATTCCATATTTGCTAATTATGAAGCGTTTCAGAATAACGGACCCGAAAAAAATCAGCAATTGGATGAAGAATAAAGCTAAGCGCAATAGAGTCTCAGCACATTAAAGTTTATAAAGCACTTGACTGGCGCGGTTAGGGGTCCACCGCCTTTGGAACTCACAATGTGCACTAAGCGTTGACACTTCAAGGGTAGTTTGTATCGTTTGTATAGTATTGTTTGCACCTTTATTTGTTGTAACTGGACTTTACAGCTGTAGTGAAAAATGTGTTTCTGGTGACTTCATTAGGGAAACGTGCCCAAGAGTTCTAGAATCCATATGCTTAACTGGCGCGCATTGCTGTTGCGGCTATCCATAAGGTAACTGGAAAGGAGAGGGCGGCTCTGTATATTATCTGAGGTGCTCAGACGCCGTAGATACTTTCTTCACCTATGAAATCTCTGGTTCCCATCATCGCTGTGAGGGAGGGGTGGGCTGTAGGTTTGTTTCGTCCTCTGCCCCTTCAATGGCTATGAATGAATCACTGAATTCGTTTGACACCAGCAACAGCTGCAAAGAAAAAAAAACGTGTTGTAGAATGCAAACGTTCAACACTTACACGTTCAACTGACACCCCATCTACTCTGTGACATATATGTATAACAACATGAGCATAACATCTTTTTAAAAGTACTCAAGAACAAAGGCATAAGTCAATGGGTTATTTGGCTATAATAATAATAATAATAATATGGCACATGCTTACTAGGCCAGACAAGCAAGAAGCACGGAACAGTTCGTAATATTACTGATCCAAATTCCCTTGACAATTAATTATAAACAGTCGTCGAACGCAATTTATCAACCCACTCATGCACTCCACCTTCCATCATTCGAGACACTTACATAGAAAAGATTAGGGTATGTCTTCTCAGCTTCCACCCTTAATATGAAAGGCTAGAGATGGGTGAGGGTGTAAATCCCAGGTTTGTCAAAAATTCCCTCTTGGTAAGTGAATCCATACGTATTCCTCGACGTAGCCAAACGCAGAACATGACACCTCAACAGTCAGGTGTGATCGCATTCGAGGGATCACAGTTTTGGCCACGGCTCGCCGTTGGGTCTTTATTCAACAGGATCTCTCATCACCTGCCCATCTCCCCCTCCCCAAAAAACATGCACCGCTGCATTAAGCCTGGACTCACACTCACCAAAAAGCTGCTACCGAAAGCATGCTGCGTGGCTCGATAAATCAAACGAGCAGCATCAGAATCGAGATGTATCAAAGTTTTAGGATGCCATGTGAAATAGCCTTAGGTAAGTATGCGCAGAGCGCATCTGTCTGCCGCTCAGTCTCGCCCGTTGACCATTGTGCTCGTGTTATTGGGAACTGCGCTCCGCCGAGATAGGCACGTTTGCGCAGCGCAGAAAGACCTTGATCGTCCCCCAGTGGCTGCAGCGGGTCACTGCGCGCACGTCGGTGTACTGCAGTTCTCAAACTTCACGAGCCCCTTGTGCATCTGTTGACTTCCACTTTATCGCAACTACCCGAAGCACTGCTGCAGAGTACGAGCTACATACATCAAACAGCCGGTACGTGGCTTGGTCAAAAAGGCACACATACTTTTCAAACCTGTTATAGTCAACAAATCAAAACCGATTTCGTTTTGTCGTAGTTCTGCGTTAACCTCTTCCAAGGCCAGTAAAGAAGCACACGTTTAAACAAAGAGCATGAATTAAACATTTATCTCCTTATCACTACTAGTTTATCACTTTAACATATAGTATAGTGGCCTTGTAAAACTAAAAAACTTATTGTGACTTCAAGATTACATCATTTAAATTTTTAAATATGTTTCCCAGGTTTTACAGGAAATTAAAATGTTTGTATATTCCCAACTACTCCACATCCTAATTCTGCAGCACAATATTATATAACAGAGAGCTGTATAAACCCATCCATCAGCATCAGTGTTTAATTAAGCACAGCTCTTTTGTAATCATGAAATGGAATGTTTTAGAAATGTTCTCAAATAATGTCATATATTAGGTCTTATATACTGGGGAAAATGTGTATTAATGATTAAACTGTTTCATCAGGGTCTTTACTAATGCATCAGACATGTCTGCTATTTTAAGCAGTTTGCACAAATCAACCTCCTTACATCTTGCTTATTTGGTTTTATTAGTTAAAATCTCACTTTAAAGACTTGTAAACCACAATAGCTTGTTTTTGGCTTAGTTTTTGTATGTGTTGCTCATGATAAACATGCAGTTGGTAAAACAGAGAATACACAAAATAAAAGGGGGCAGTATTTCACACAATGATTTCAAACCAATAACTAAGCAATGGGCCAGCAAAAAAGGTTCTTTAGACTATTAAAAGGTAAGAAAGAAATGATTTTTTTAGAGCCTCTGACTGAATGGTTCTTTGGGGAACCAGAAATTGTTCTTCTATGGCATCACTGTAAAGAACCTTTTAAGATAGTACTTTCTTTAACACACAGCAAAAATGTTCCATCAAGAATGTGACATTGAATGTGACCTCTGCATTTAACCCATCACAGATGAAGAGTGAACACACACTGCAAGTCATGAACACACATACACAGTGGGCAGCTATCACTGCAGTGCCCAAGGAGCAATCGGGGGTTAGGTGCCTTGCTCAAGGGCACTTCAGTTGCTACCTTCCAGTACTGGAACCGAACCAGCAACCTACTGATTACAAGACTGCCAGACTCACTAACCAGTAGGCCACAACTGCCCCTGCATTGCATTCCACTAATAATATATTGCTCAATGTATCTCACAGAAAATTACAGTTACTGCAGAGAATTTATAAGTGTTCCATGTTTAAAGTACATGAAAGGATGTGCATCTACTGAGATCTACACATTTGGCTATTTTACTGGGGAAGGGGGTGGTGCTTTTCATTAGTAGAAACTGGGGATTCTGAGGGTTTTGGGTGTACAGATGGAAATGGTACATTTACATTTGGGCATTTAGCAGACACTTTTATCCAAAGCGACTTACAATGTGAGGAAAACAAAGAAGCGATAAATAAATAGTAGCATTAGTTATGCACTAGTTAGAGTTAAAAGGCAGACTTTAAAAAGTCATATGTGGATGTTGGGACAGATGTCGCCGCATGATAACTGAAGGTCACTGGGTCATTTTGGACAACTTCCAAGATTTGTACACATGAGGAGTCATTGACTGCATGACCTTCATACAAGATGGAAAAAATGGGGGTGGATATGTCTTAAAAAAGAGGCTTGTCAAGGCTGAGTTGGAGCTGATATGTCAAGATGTCGAAGAGGCAGGCTGAAATATGTGAAAGAGACTAAACCTTTAAACAAGTTAAGCAATAATGGTTAGGCCTATAGCAAAGTCATATAGAATGATTTCTAGATATAATAGAATAATTATAGAATAATAATTCAGAATGAAAAATGTAGAAGTGTTAGATCATTTAAAGTAAATTTATTTGGAAAATCTCCAACAAACAAAACTTCTGTTAAACAAGTCATATGGGGATCTTTAAGAGAAGCCATCTGGAACTCATATAACTTGTATTAATTATTGAATCAATATTCTTAAAACAAGTGACTGTTTTATAAGATTTACATTAAACAGCTGTGCTGTAGAACACTGACCTTGACAATCAGAACATCCCTGGTGGCCTTTACCTGGATGCTGTTCTAAGCCTCTTCCAGACTGAATGCCATGGCCGCAGGGCTTTAGGGATTTGTGCCACCCCCACAAAAGCAAATACCGTAGAATGATAAGACATGGCTTCTCTCAACCAGAGGTGGGTGTCAGTTCTGACAAGAGGGTATAAGTGTCCCTGTGTATAGAGGGCAGGTTAGTTTGTCTCAGCAAAACTCCAGCAGGTAGAATTAAAGTGAATTCTCTTATTTCAGATCAGCAGATTGACTTATAGAGCAGATTGACTGGTTTGTCTGTTTTCTTTTCTTTTTTATAACCAAACCAACAGGTTTTTACAGGTTAGTTTAAGCATGTTATTTTCTTTAGCCAGTTTGGCAGGTTTTAACAAAGAATATCTTTACAAAATTATTCAACAGCTATAGGCTATATATTGTTTCCTGCACTCTTGTGTTGGGTTATCCTTTAACTGGTAAATTTCTTTGTGAAGAATATTTATTTTTTTGGTAATCCATCCCACAAAATTCATTCACATTTTGTGTTATCCTGAATTAGGCATGTAATTTTAATACTGTATTTCAGTATTTGTATTTGATTAGCAACACACACTCTTTTGCAGTGATTCCCAGATGAGGATGCGCTTCGTTGTTATGGTGATGCTATTGCCGGTGCTAATGAGGGCAGTTTCAGAGTGCAGGTCCAGCTGTCGACTCACCAATATCTCCATTTCTGTGGAAAGTGAGGAATGTGACAGCTGCATCACAATTGACACCACTGCTTGTGCTGGCCTCTGCAAAACACAGGTACTCATAAAATGAACTGAGAATGTGTGAATATTTTGTATAATTCATTGTTTTTACAATCGTTTTCTAACTGTAACACTGTAGTTTTCTAATTGGAATTTAGATGTTAACGCCTGATAAAAGGGATTTTTGTTCATATTTCACATGTTGGCAGGAGAGAGTTTACCGTAGCCCTGTGGTGCAGTACTACCAGAACACCTGTAACTTCAAAGAATGGACCTACGAGACCTATGAATTAAAAGACTGCCCTGTCGGGGCTGATTCAGCTTTCACCTACCCTGTGGCCCTCAGCTGTGAGTGCAGCAAATGTAACAGTGACATCACAGACTGTGGAGCTCTCAGTCACCAGACAACCAGCTGCAATTAGGCCAAGACAGCAAATCAAATACTCCGCCCAGAAACCATTTGAACATTTAACTTGGTAAAATGTAAAATATTAAGTTTTCCATAGCAATTAATTAATACTCTACACAATGTAGTTAAAAAACAAAACTAGTCTGAAAAGTTGATTATTAAATGCATTATTTGTAATTTATCAATGCATGTCACAATCTACAACAACCAAATAAAGCAAATTAATAATTTAGTTGTTTTTAATTTGAAACTTCTCATTGGCTTAACGCCACCCGTAGGTCATCTGAGAAATGTTGTTTCTAGAATTTTCTGCAGGTCTTCTAATCAAGCATAAACAGCACCATTAAAACTGCTGATAGACAGCGTGAACAGAGCTTGTTTCCTTTGACAAACCATCTGTTCACAAGCGCTTATACACACTCAGACACACATTCATTTTGCTGTGAAATTGGTGTGTTTTTATAATTGTTCTTTTGAGACCAACTGTAAATGTCTTTCTGTAAGGACGCACTGATATGCCGAACAAACTACTAAACCACACTCAATTTACATAATCAAATTAAGAATGAATCAATATGAATATCAAAGAGGTTTTAGAAAAGGGGCAATCTCCCACAAAGACAAATGTGTTATAGTTCATCACAGGGAGAATTTAACATTTACATGGTAATAAAAAGGAATAGCTGATAGAAACCTACAGATACTACACTACACGACTTAAAACCGCCATCTACAAACTAAAACATAATATACAGTTTCTTAGAAACAAAACTTTACAAGAACAATAAGAAACAATTTATGCATGTAAAAAAAATAATTTAAATGTTAAAACTGCATGCATATTTCAAATACAATTAAAATATTCCAAATTGTGTGCTATAATAACTGAAAGTGTTTGGGTGTCCCTTACAGCAGTGGTTCCCAAACCTTTTACACCAAGTACCACCTCAGAAACCTTTTGGCTCTCCAAGTACCACCATAATGTTTTTTTTAAAGTGTTTAATTTGTGTTCGGTGTTTCTGTAGTTTTAACTGATAGCGCATTGCGTTAGCAACGCAAAGGCTGTGGGTTCAATCCCAGGGAACACAAGTTCTGATAAAAAATATATATATACCTTGAATTCACTGTAAGTCGCTTTGGATAAAAGCGTCTGCCAAATGAATAAATGTAAATGTAATTTATATTTAATTCAGTGATTTTTCTGAGTATCACTAGAGGGAGCCCTACCACACTTTGAGAATCAGTGCCTTAGGGCCTTGAGAAACACTGTTTACTATAATAAGCATTAAACACCATTTCCAAAAAGGTTTAAATTCTGAATCAAGGTGCATAGTAGTAATTTAAAACTGCATCAATACTTTGCAGCATCATCTTTAAAAATTTAAAAAGCTTCGGAAGAATGCTTCACACAGTCTTAGTGTTCCACAGATAAATTGTCTGCCTAGTTTTGAATGTTTCAGAAATCTACCTCATTTGAATTCACTTACAATACATTATCCCTGCTGTAAGTCAATTTTTCTGTTGTTGTGCATGCCATTGTTGTACAGCTACAGGGCAAACTGGGCCTATGACAGATTGTTCTTCATCTTGACATATCTGGCTTCCAGCACTGCAACACGAGGTGGAGTGCCCTGAATGTGCACACTGAGACAAATGAGGCAATTAGAAAGACATCTTAGACAATATCTAATAGATTATATCACTGAACAAATACTAAAATGCCCTGAAACAAGCCAGGTTTGCTGATTTCATCACAGCATGTCTACACAAAGCATGGTTTGCACAGTAAACCGCTAAAAAATGGGTTTACTAATTCTTTATGAACAATTTCGGTGTCTATACATGTTTTGTACACTTGGTTTTTTTACAAAAAAAACATAACTTCCAGTGATTTAAAAAAGAAATTCCAGTATCTTCTAAAATATTTATAGCATGAAAATACAGAATGTAAAACACTTGAATCAGCACTACACACTCTGCTTATAGTCTGCATTTATTTTTGTGTAAAAACAAATTTCAAGAGAAAACAGACATTAAGACAGTGTTGACAATCAAACTGAAAATCCTAGAAGGTTCAAACAGCAAATACAGCTGGGATGGCATGAAGAAAGCCACAAGCATTTAAAAAAAACATTCTCAAATTCATTCTATCAATCGAATGGAAAATGTTAATACATCAATTAATTTCAATACTTCTGCTATGTCCACACACAAAGCCAGTGCTGATCCCCTTATCTCAGAAACAGAAATGATGTCTTTTTGGTCTATTAGCTAATTGGCAAACTTGTTGCGAATAATCTCTCCTCCCTCTACTTCCACCTGTTCATATAGCCATTTTCGGTCACACCTGCACTCCACACCACACTTCCTTGAGCTGCACTCAGAACACGGATAGAAGCAGCCCATGCAGTCTGTATCCAGACAGTCACACAGATCCTTCCCACAAGAGATCAGCAGACCTTTGCTGTCATACACCTTACTCTTGACGGACAGGGACTGCCTGCACAGAGACAGGGATGGAAATATCGGTCATCATGTTAATCTTTTCTGTTTCAGTTTTCCTGACTGTTTAATGGTGAAAAGAGTAATTTCTGTGGCTCTAGCAGTACCTGAGTTGGCTAAATAGTTATTTGTGTTTAAACTGAATTCATGATTTGATGAATTAGTTGAATGAATTAGTGCAATTTTGTAATCGCAAAAGCTGTAAAAAACACAAATTTGTGAACAAGAGCCCTTGACACCTGAATAAATGTTTTATTGGATTATTGGATAAAAGTGTGTTTGCTAAATAGCTTAATAATCAATTAACAGGCAGTTACGAAGCAGCTCTTGCAGCTCATCTAAGCAGCAGTTTAATAATAATGTGATTAATGTTTTATGATGAATGCTTCCAATATTTGTATATATTTTATATCTAAGGTTTTTGGTTTACATGTACTTGCAGTAAACTGGAGAAATACATACACTCCTAATTCATAGTTGTATTACAACTAACAGTAGAAATGACTTCTATGACAGCTGTCCAACGATTCTGTAAAAAGTACAAGGGCAGCATTGAGATTTTAACATTGAGATGACTGAAAAAGTGTCTGTCACTTTCTTTATAAAAGGTTTAATGAAATTCCGGAGACACTTTTATATTTAAAAATAACATTTTAAAGAATTTTGTTATGACCAATTATAAAGACCTTTCGGCACATCCCCTACCTTTCTGCACACCCCTTTTTCAACCTGCAGCTATTACTGTCTCTGAAATGTGGGTCTGCTCATGACCTGAATGAGATTCTGATCAAGAATCTAGATGAGCTCATACCTGTCACTTGATGAGAGTTTCACACCTGCTCGTCTCCTCTCATTTAAGCTTCTGCCCTGTCATAAAAATAAAAAAAAACGAATTCAAATCATCTATCTGCATCATTCCTGAATGACTGCATTCATGAGTTAAACACATCTGTCACAAAGCACCTATGAAAAACATGAAACAGTTTTGCTTGTACCAGAATATGCCCAGCGCTAATTGTAAACTTCACTGTATGATAAATGAACAACACCCTGTTAACTTTCCTGCATGAGATTAAACACTATAAGAGATTTGAAATTGTATGTACTGTAGGGAATCTAAAAAGTATCTAAGCCAAAAAACAGACTAAGCTGTGTGTTAGTAATGGCATATACATCAGTCTTTGCATTACCATCAGAATGGATTCAGTTGTCTTCTTTGCCACTATTCCTCCTCGATTTTTTCTTAACTCTATCTGTAAACAAGAAAACAAGATGTTAACATTATGATTTAAATAATGCTAATGATTAAATGCCATTTATTGTTAGTTACACACACACACACATATATATGTACACAATATTTAAACTTAATGTTATCTTACATGCATATGGTTAACTGAACAATAAAAACAACTGCTGAGTGCAAGGACACACCTTGGTACCATCTTCTCCTGAGTTTGTAAATATAGTGGGCACAGCATCCTCTCTGAGAAACAGTTTTCCATTATAGTCACGGAAACAGTTAGGCTGAAAATGCTCAGAGCACAAACAGGAGTTCTGAGTGGGAACAAAGTTCTTTCTTCCAAGGCTTCGTACCCACTGCTCGGCCAGCTGAGGCTTGCTGATTGGAAACCTGAATATAAGAGACAGTAAAAAAGGCTATAACCACAAACTATAAATAATGGCGACTGGCCCATCAGAACTTAGTAAGGAGCAGCGCACAAGCCCAAGCAAGTTTTTCGTCATTTTTCGGGCTTTTCAAATGACCAAGAGACAGGTTCAAGCGCAATAATATATTTTTTTTATTTGTAATTTGATTATGCACTTTAACCTTTCATTGCGAAATCACCCACAAGCTGGTTTGTGATTGACTTCTCATGTCGTCGTGTTGCTTCTGGTGTGGACCGAAAAATTACCTGCTGAAATCTTATTGCATCGCATTTGGTTAGGACACAGTGTAAAGGTGCGGTTCCACTACACATTTAGCATGCAAAAATTCTACTGAGTCCCCTACAAATACGTACAGCAATCATATATGATATCAGTGTGTAGTGTGACCGCACCTTAACAGCTTTGGAGCATTGAAAGGGTGGAATATATAATGGTCATTTAAAACTCATTTATTAAAGCAATAAGCTCTGTTAAACTGTGGTTAATACTGAACTTGGAACAATTTAGAACAGTCAACAGAAACCACTTGCATGGTATAAAGAAAAAATATATGGAAGTCAGTGGTTACCAGCAACTGTTTGGTTACCTACATTCTTTGGAATATATTCTTTGTGTTCAACACAGGAAAAAAACTTATACAGGGTTAGAACAACATGAGGCTGAGTAAATGATAACAGGATTTTTATTTTTGTGTGAACTATCTCTTTAAATTTCAAGACTGTTTTGACAATTGCACGTTTAAATGTATATGTTTTGTTTTGATAGCCCCAAGTTTATTTAATAAACATATTTTCTTTGGTCGCCCCCCCACCAAAGAATAACTCGACCACAACATCCCCTAAAAATGTTTTTTACAATTCGACCTGACAGTTTCATTTCTTTCAGTATTATTTGACAATACGGTAATTTCCAGCCACTTAATTCATTTAGGAATTGTTCTCTCCCCAACAGCAAACTAAGAAAAGTTAAATGCTACTGTGACATCAAGTAAATAATTAAACTCTATGATATTAATTCTTTTAAAGGTTTTGGCTTCATATCTTCAACTGATTCGCCTTCTATATATTTGACTAGCCCTAAATATTACACATTTATTATAATTATTATTATATAACATCTATTTAAAAGAAGCAACTTAAATAAAAATGGTACACCACAAAAAGCGAAAACATTATATCGTCTCTTTCCACAAAAGACAACCTTTAAATTACATGTAATTAACATGTTATTGTAAAAAAGTCCTGTTTTAAGAATAACATGTTAAGTTGTGCTCAATGCAGCCTTAAATAAGCATCCCGCGTGGAAAACCAACATTCTTACCTATAGAATCGAATGTTTGATCCTTTGACAAACCGGTTTGAGCAATCATAAGCTGAACATAAAATCGGCATTATTCTCTAAACATGCAAAAACATAAACTAAACAAGCATATTATTGTTCCGCATCATTCTCAAAGTACCACCCAACAACTTCAAAAACTGCAAGTACTGAATTTGAGCATGCGCTTTCACTTCATTCGCTTGTTTAGCGAACGCACAACAGTAAACGGGCGAATTAAAGGTCACCAATGCACTTTTTATTCCGATCGTGCTGCATTTTTTTCTTATAACCAGATGTCATTGTGTCATTATTTGATGGGCAAAGCAGAACCTGTCTAAGTTTTCGTATAAATACGTGCTTGAACACATAACTATAAAAGAACCCTCATAAACTTTTATTTTGAAATAAAAGACGAAACTGGAAGTTTGTTGAACGCATGAAACAAGAGTCGCCAGGGAAGAGATACTGAACAAATCACTTTGAGAATGATGCGCTTACAGATATTTCAAAGTTGGCAGTTGGTAGGAGATAAATCTAATTTTAAGTCACCTCGCACAAATTAAGATCCCATTACTTTATAAATGCACACAGACACAAATATTTCAGACTCAACTTCTCTACGAGGATCATACCATTAAAGTAATGTATTTTTGGCCAAATGTATATTTTACATCTATTTACATAGTGTTTAAAATATTTTATCAGACCTTAAAAAATAATAATTATATTATTATATAATTACAAATAATATTACTAATATAATTATATAATTATTATAAATAATTGCATAAATAATTAATAATAATTGTATTATTTTATCTCAGACTATACTGCAATAATAATAATAAAAATAATAATAAAAATATTAAGATATATTTTATGTAGTATATTTTTACTAAATAAATCCTGATTTATCCTAGATTTATTAAATGAATAATACTTTAATAATACTGTATCTCATTAAAGGTTTCAGTTATTGATACTGTAGAAATATATAGGTAGAAATATAAAAAAAAAACAGGTACTCTTACTCAAGGCTGACACTAGAATTCATACACCTTGAAGTATAAGCACATGTTTTGTGGACCTGAGCAATTCTTCCTAGTTGTCACCCCCTTGATGAAGCCTTTGCTCGCAACCTAACTAACTGCATGCAGCTACATCTCAGCTTCCTAATTTATAGGGCAGAATGCATTGCTTCTAACAAAGTATATAAGATGCATTTTGTAATAATTATCTGAGGATGACAAATTCTGGGCTATAGATTCATCTTGCCCACCTGAAGGTTAGTTCTAGACCTTCTAGTCCTAGATTAACTAGTTCTAGTTAGTTATATATGTATAGATATATAGAAATAATTAGATATTTAAAAGAGAATGTGTCTCCCTTTTGTTTTGTGCACATGGCAAAAAATTAGATTTATTCAACATCTTACATAAATGTAGCCTAAATACTAACTGGGTATTCCACTTAGTAATCCACATTGATCTGACCTTAGTTTCTCCTGCAGCATAATCAGTTACTGAACAATTATAGAACTTGTGTAACACCAATGTGATGGACCATGGCAGTTTTAGAAACCTTCTCACAGCAGTGTTAACTAGTTTTTTATAATTTAATGTCAGTGGGATATTACAAAATGTGTAGTGTTGTTAATGTACAATAAATGTACAGTACATGTTCTTGTGGCTCAGTTGGTAGAGCATTGTGTTAGCACCGCAAGGGTTGTAGATTCCAGGAAACACTTGTACTGAAAAATTGTATACCTTGAATGCACTGTAAGTCGCTTAAGATAAAAGCGTCTGCCAAATGCATAAATGTAAATGTACAATTTAATAAATACTGAATGTGTATCCTCACACATTGTCCCACTTTGCTGCTAAGAAAAGCATGAGCTCAGTGAAAGTGTTGGAGGTGATTTATGCTAATGAGATCACACATCAGCTCAGGAAAAGGGCAAGTAAGAGAGATTTTGATTTTGTTTTGGGTTTTTTTGCAATATAACTGCACATTTACTGTAAGTGCTGATAAAATGGTTGGTGAAATTGTCCTCTAAGGAGTGATTAATGTTCATGTAAAATCATATGTAATGCACATATGTATAGTAGCTTTAGGAGCAAACACTTCCATCTTACATGTGTAGCTTGAGTGTTCTTTCCTCAGTATGTTGTAGGATTCCTTGAAAACCTTCCATGATTTCCATTTAACACAGAGGGATGGAAGACCATCCCTCTGTGTTAAATGGACAAAATGTTGTGCTGCATTTTCTGCACAACTGTTGTTTGTGTTACTATAGCTGAGTGAACGTCTTTGATGCTACAAATCGTGCAGCACTTTGTAATGATCACACTCTCTGATCCCACAGTGGTATGTGCCTTTTGTCAAGCCCTCCAGCTTACAGAAGACCTCTAGGCTGGATGTTTTATTTAACAAGAACCTTCTATTTCTAATACTTCTACTTATCCATACAGATCAAATTCAGCTTTGTGTCATGAATGACATGGAAAAACAGGGACCGTGTTGGTGCATTTGTGTAAAAAAGCTTTCAGACTTTCTGATTCCCATGTACATAGAGTGAGTACATGTACATTTTTTTTTTAAGATTAGAAGTACTTGCAACCACTATTTATTGATTAAATTTACTTATGAACTGTCTTTGAACTGTTTATGGCCTCTTGGTTAAATTTATTAAACTTAATATTAAATATTGTTTTTTGGTAATTCACGATATTGCTGACAGGAGGCACTGTGTTCATTTAATAGTTTTTACTGGAGGGGTTTTTGTGTAAGAGCTGTCTTGTCACTAATGGTTCTGAGTAGGTTTTCATGTAATTTAGTTTACCATATTTGAAAGTCTTACACATATATCCTAAAACAAATCTTAAACCTAACACAAGACATTAGGGGCTCTGGTCCATCTGAGATTCCTTAGTGTAGTTAAAGTTCTCAGTTAAACATCTAAGATCATTTTTGGTTAAAGGTAATTTACAGCATTCTGCATTGGACAATGTTATGTTTTCACACAGATTTTCCCACAGTTCTTAAAAATTGATTCCTATTTTAATTTAAATTATTGCAATGAGTCATTACATTTCTGAGAAATTACCCTGAATTATAATACAGCTGGTGAACAAAGAGTTTTACAGCTGATCACCCAATACAGAGAATTAATGTTTATCTGTCTAGGTTCTATAAAAGTTTCTTCAGATGGTATGTGATTTCAAGAGAAACGCTACAAAAATTAGCAGAGAATGAGTCTTCCGCCTGTATGTGTGTGCTGCCCAGACGTGACAAGTTTTCCATGCTGCATGAGCCTGTGTCATTGGTTTTCACTTCTGCTTTTTGTATTTTTGTGATTTTTTTTTCCGTCATGCATGGTGATGAAGTTTGCAACTGTCCCTACGTGAGAATAGATTTTATTATCTATATATAGACAATAGCTTTAATTATTTAGTCCTGTATCATTCTGTCTGCTCATTTTAATTTCTTCTTCCCCTGTGAATACAGTATGTACAGTATACAGATTCTGTGTTAAAAGTTGTTCCTGCAGCACAAAACCTATTAAAAGTCTTAAAATTATTAATAGTTTACTTGATTAATGCAAAGGTGAATGATAAAAAAAGGAATGGAAATTTTAGTTTCAAACCACACAGTTAAAGCTTATAGTTTATGTCCAGATGAGTCTTTTCATACAGTGAAACAGGTTTTCTAGTTGTTTCAGTGTCTCTCTTGCCTCTTTCTCATGTTTACATGTAAAGCTTTCTTTCTGTGTGGCTCTTCCCGAGAACCTCTCCACTGAACTGGTAGGTGAGTTTCTTCTTGATCTTTTTAACCTCTCCTGTTTTGCCGTAGTTTCTCAGCGCTCTTGCCATCTTCTGGTAGGTCATCTTCTTGCGGTTTCCCTTTTGTATGCCCCAACGGTGTGCTAAAGCTTCTTTTTGCTTGGAGGAGAACTGGAATGTTCCTTTTTCTCTGTCCACCCACCAGATGCTGTCCTTCATGTCACCATTTCGCAGAAGGTCCAGCAGGAACTGATACAAGCGGATTTTCTTCTTGTTTCCTTGAAAGAAACAGGAAAATAATTAAGCCTATCCTAAAATCTAGATCATAAGTGTGCATATACCATATACAAATAAACTCTAACTGCAAAAAGTACAAAATTCATCCAGTATTGTTATAAAATTAGAATATTCATTCAATAAGCATAAAAGCAACAAATCTGAATTTTACTTTTTAAAGCTGAATGTGATTTTACCAGACTGGATGTGTTTCTGGAACATCATACTTTTTAGTTATTTTTATCAACCAATCATATTGTAGTATTAGATTTAGGGTTAATGTTAGGGTTAGGTTTAGACTGGGGTAGAAATTGATTTAGAACTGTTTTGATAACAATGTAGGATGTGCCAAGATGTTGGATAACAGAAGGGATAGACGGATATTTGCTGTTTCCTCACCATGTTCTCCCCCTGTTGTTGAAGTAATGTGGTCTCTCATACACTCCTCATCAGACACTTCTAAAGGAGGACTGCGACTGCCGGGGTCATCGTCATCCGAGCTGCGCTGGAGAGGAGAGGGCTGTACACTGTGAGGGTAACACACTGGCCGGGGCAAATAGGTCATCTGGGAAGATAAATGTCATCACTTTTTAGACAATATACACAAAAAGCTAAATGCCACAGGTGAACCCATTTCAGCTTTAAATACCTGGTTCTCCCTATATAAATATGCAGTACCAGTTTTCACATGTATATAGTTCTCCCTTAATAAACATACAGTTCCAGCTTTCACATATATATAGTTCTACATATATTGTGAACTACATATATCTTTATATACAAATAAAGAAAAAAAACTTATTTTATCAGTATGATGTTACTATTTTTTATTATGATTACTTTTTTCTTTCTCTTAATTTTCAGTTAAACCACTTGCCTCACAGTGAAAAACCCAAAGTGTTAAAGATCGTAGCAGCTTAAAGTGCAGTTACACACACACTGCTGGGGTGGCAGTTTCTTTCTTCATCTTAGTTGCATGTGGGGTCTAATAATTTGTGTATAAAGTAGAGGCCCTTATAACCACATGATACTCGTACAGTATTTTGAAATTATGCCATTTAAGGCCAGGATTATTAGGAGCAGTCATGTGTCATTAACATTAGTCATGGGTATTTGTAACTAAAGTGCATGTCTTAAGACTAGGAAGTCATGCATTCAGGTCTGTTTACTTTAAAGCTTCAACATTCCATATATCTTAAATTTCTCATGTTGTTTTTATTTGTAACACTTGTTAGTGTATTCATTTGCTTAGCTAAAGAAACAGCATTTCTCTCATCTGTAAGTTATATTTGTACATGCATGGTTTAGGTGCAAAAAAAAAGCTGTTATGCATGGTGTAAACAACTACAGATTGACTACTGATAACTGCTGTTGAATTTACAAGTTAACAGCAGCTAAATGTTCCCCAACGTTCTAGTGGGCAACAGCCCCTTACTAGAATTCACCCTGCTAATTACAATTTTCACCTGGATGATGGATATAAAATTAGAGTATGATTCAAGATGAGATCCAACCAAATAAAAAGAAATCAGACACTGTTTTGTTTATTTGAAATGTAAAATAGGTTCTCCACAAATCCATATGAAATTATGAAAAATGTATAGATTTAGTGGTGTGCAGTCATGTAAACTTCTGAAGTCAAAGGTCACAGCTTTTGGGATCATTAATTCAATGCAAATTCATGCTCTACTTCCTTTTGATGCTTACACGGTTTTGTGGGTTCTACAGTTTTATATGGAGGGTTGGCATCCTGTGGAATGCTGAGGGCCATGTTTTAGTCTCAACTCCTCACCTCTCACGAATTTCCCGGGAAATTCAAGCAAACAAAATTATGAGCAAACAATAAAAAATGATAAAATATAGCATTCTTGAGCGAATATTGACGGTTGCGCCAATCTCCATTAGATCGCAGGTGGCAATCTGTCAGATTATCAACATTTGGTTTAATCCAAATTTAATCCATATGATCTGAACAGGCACCGTCTCTCTTGTCCTGAGAAAATACCTTGTGTGTGAGCACATGCATGATCAGATTAACACAGAGAGTTCAGCTCTTATTGTTTGAACTCATATTTGTAGAAACGTCTGTTGTGTCACAATAAAGAGTGGTTTTGTTTGTGTAAGCGGGGATGTTGTGTGTAATGACAGTTGATGAGTGTGCAGACTGCAGTTATGATGACAGTGTTGAGTTTTGGTCAGAATAAGGCTTAGATGAGCAATAGTTTAGGCACAGATGCATTCTACAACCTAACCAGCAGGTACACCACTGGTGTCACGAAAGTACCAGATAAATTAATAAAACCATGATTAACATTCCAGATTCAGCAAAGTTATCTGTTAAAAACAATTCTCTGTTCCAGAATGCCTCATTAATGATATTTATGCAACATCAAACTAATTTGAAGCTAAAATCTTGTGTTGTTTTTATGGTCTCACCTGTGGAGGGGGCAGAGTGAGGTGATGCCCAGTCAGGCCTGGGTCGATAAAATGGCCAGTCTCAACATCTGTGAAGCGATGCACATTCGACACATGTAGTGGCTGCACACTCTGTAGCTCTGTGAAATGGCTTTCTGGAAGGTTCTCAAAATCCACCGGATGGACATGATGAGGATTATAATCCCAAGCGTGATCTAGACAGGGACATTGAGGTTGAAATGGAGGGTCAGTGGAAAGCATCTTTAACATCCAAAACATATATCACAATACTGGTACAGACAACTGCCAAATCAATCATATCTGGTTATTCAGACCATCAGTGCGGTTGTACGTACAGTATTATGTTTAGATTCTCACAGTAAGCACTTGAACTGTGTTTTGTTATTTCCTGTTCACACCATCATTTCCTTTGCAGTTCTTGAGTAGCCTCAAGTATGTGTTTAGTTTTTAATGTGATAGCATGAAAGCACGTAATGTATTGTTCATTAAAGTTTAATAGAACAGAGTTACATTTAAACCTGTCACCTCTTAGTGATTTAAATTCAGTTAATTCTTAATATCATAGCTGGTTTTGCAATGTCACTAAATAAAACTTCATTTAGTGTTTACAGATTCAGCCAAGACATAAATTACATTTATGAGCCATTTTAGAGATGTAAAAAAAAGGTTTACTCTGCTTTATAACTAAACTATGTATTGTTTTCAGTTTCTCTGTTATTTAACTTCCTAAAAAAGCATACAGCTCTCCAACAACAGAGATGACTAAATAATATAAAGTATCCTAAGGTCACCTTAAAAAAAGTTTCATAAATGGATTTGTACAGTAGTATCCAGTCCAATACACAGCAATCACCATCCTCAGAGACTGCAGCTAATGGTTAGCACTGTGACAGCTTCCATTTTAGGTGCCTACACAGTTTGATAAATATTGCACTATTTTGACTTATTTTGGACAGAAACCCTTGGGGATATTTGTCGTTCTACGTCTGTAGTTTTCATGCCTGTCAGAACAAGGCATCTGTTTCCTGTATTGTGCTAGGTCACTCGCCCGGTTCCACTCGCTCGCTCCCCTAACGTCCCCTAGCAGTTCAGTCCCAGCTGCCCTGGGTGTGATTTTGATCCGTTAACTCACTATAACAAGATGGTGACTGCATGGGCCTCTCTGGGTATTAACACATTTAACTGTTTTGGCATGGAATCAGTTTGTAAGAAATGTTTTCATTTAAAGAGACCAGCAGTATTGTGGGTCATTTGTCAAAGCATTTTGCACTGTTTAATTAGTGCAGAAAGGGGATAAGCAATTAGCAAAATAGAAAGGACAATTTAATAGAAATAAAAAGAGAAATAGAAATTTAATTTACATAACTTACTATAGTACATGTGTAACAAAGACACAGCACAATAAATTGTCTTTGGTTAATGAAGAATAATTGATAACTCACCATTCTGACCCTCGTCAATGATGTATTGATATTCCATTGGTGGCCGATACATGTCTGATTCAAACATTTCCTCTGTTTGCTGCTA
This sequence comes from Ambastaia sidthimunki, assembly GCA_036877625.1. Taxonomy (NCBI): domain Eukaryota; kingdom Metazoa; phylum Chordata; class Actinopteri; order Cypriniformes; family Botiidae; genus Ambastaia; species Ambastaia sidthimunki. Next base: position 52,262 of record JAZGTK010000080.1, on the reverse strand, counting down.
ACCAAACAGATGAAAGACAAGGGTAAACAGTTTAAATGATTGGAGCCAATAACAGAAATAAGAAAATACATTGTACCATATGGGAAAGCCTCACATCTTTGGTTAAAACTGCCCAGTAATCTTTTTGTACAGATGGTGTTTGTGACATCCAGCCAGTCCAGGTTACTCTTTCTCTACTCTCTTCTCTCTATGTAGAAATTATCGTTGTTATACATTTTGTAGAACATTTTAATTGCTCTGTGAAATGAATCTAAGCCATTACAACCTGCCCACGTCAGCTATAATCAGATATTAGGTCATTAAATTATTACCTTTCTCATTATATTATCCTGTCTCAGGTTATTTATATAAACTGTCTAAAGGGTTCTAATGCATCTTTTACAGACAAACAACAGCGAGATGCACATCAGTCAAATGCAGATCTAAATAACTTCATTGCAATACATTGTCCTTTTGAAGTTTTGAAGTAGGCATGACTTGTATATGTGTTCCAACACTAACATAATTGCAAACTTTGTTTTATATCCCTGAAACAAACACAAACAACAAAATGTACAGTCTCTGTAGATATGACTGACACCATGAGACCCCCTTAACTAATATTACAAAAACATCCAGGATTCGTTGATTGGAACATTCACGATGACGAGTACCAGTAATGCCTTTTGGCTTGATGGCAGCGATATAACAAAAGCTGCATTGTTTAGCTTTACACATCTATAACAGTAACAGCAAATCCGTAGCACCACAGAGAGCATAAAAAAATACTCACAGGTGGGATGATGTACCCCTCCATTCTGTACGGATGCAGCATGGATTCCTCCTGACACAATATGCAACTCTGATGCTTTCTCAAGGGCTTTCAAAACAGTCCTCGTACCATTGCTCAACTCTGTTAAATTTCCTCTTACCAAATGAAACCAAAGACCTAGCTCACGCACCTTATCAAGCGGGGCCCTTAGATGCCCAAAGGCCCACAAAATAAGCCAACTACAGACACACAGAAAAGGACAAGCTACTCTAACAGTGGCCGTAGCAAAGGGATAGACGTTTCTGTTTGTTACTTCTTTATTTTGGGTGTGTGGGTAAGTGTGTGTGTCTGTGTCTGCTGGAGGTTCCTGATTTTAGGGTAATGGCAGGTGGGGATTTTATCTTTGCAGTCTTTGCAGGCGTAAAGTGTCACCTCCCCCAATGGCCAATCAGAGACGGCTCAGCTGACCAGTGTTCTTCCTGTCCACCTCCATGGTGCTTGTCATTCTATAGAAAGTTCTTAATGGAGAATAAAAATACTAAAACGAAACTGGTGCTCATTTTTCACTAAAATGAAAATTTTTAATAAATAAGAAAACAAAAAGTTAATAAATCTGAGGACCAATTTATCACAAATGAAAATAACAACACACAAATTAAAACTTAAAATTAATAAAACATGTGACTGCTCCACAAATATGTCAGGCTATACTTGGTCCGATGTTCACATTTTAGAGCCTGTGCTTTAACCTCATCCTGGTTCTAGCTGGAAAACCTACAAGCAGATAAAATGTCTGATTGTGTTGCATCTCCTATCACCCTTCAGCTAAGATACATCAGTACATGCTGGGACAGAAGATACAGTATCCTGAATGAGAATGAGGAAAGAATCTTCTGTCTTTATCAACATTTCCACCTGTCACAAACATTCTGTCTGACAGACTTTTTGCTGGACATATTGTTGATAATCATTTACAATTATTCACAATGTTTGATGCTGTATAACTGATTTACATTCAGTATGCACAATAAACATCTAATTCTTGCCTTATTCTGTAATCAAATATTATTAGGCTGCTTTCAATGCATTTGTTTAACTGAACATTAAATGGACATGTACATGTACATACACAAATAGTTTTTAAGCTGTGCTGCTGTACAGTGGATGTTTGGAAGATGTTGAACAGTATTCATTTAGCTGGATTTCCTAAGAAATGCTATTTAGCATGTCCTCATCTACTAAACCACATGTCTAACTTATCTCAAAGCTAAGCTGCAGCTGAAAGATAAAGATTTTATAAATATATCATGAGATTGTCCTTTTTGTGTCTCTCTGTGTGTGTGTGCGCAGCTCTTTATTGTATCAGAGATACCTTGTGATTGAAATAAATAGTTTATGTCCCTCAGAATAAATAGCACAGTAAAATCACATGATAAAATAAAACATGGTGCAATGATACAATTAATTGTTTCGTTTAAAGGACATCCCAAATTATTTATGACTATTTTACCCTAGCAACAATACACCTACTAATATTTAATATAGTAGTTTAACCAAAACTGTGGTAAACATGGTAAATTTTTGTACAAGAGATGCCAATTTTGCTCATCATTATTGTGTAAATGTGATTATCCTGTTAACTTCTGCCAACTCAGAAATTATTATGGGAAACACTGAAATCCTGAACTGTAGGACTGCAACCTGTCAGATGACTAACAAGCCATTGTCATCATACAGACCCTTAGGTACACAAGCTAAATTAAGCTATTTGCTGTTTTCTAGCTGAATTCAGTAATCAGCAATGGTGAGCGAACACCCTTTTGTTATTTAGAATACTAACATTTTTTGCCGTCTATTCATAATACTAGCTGCATGTAGAGTAGACAGTATCACATATCTGCACTACCTGAGCTTGTAATGTAAATATCAAGGAAGAGTTATTGCTTTTGGTCTTTGAGCAAGAGTTAAAAGACATAAAACAGCTTCACATACTGTTTATGTGAGACTCCAGAACTGATGCTTTTCAGATACGAAAAATGAATCACTGATCTTTGTTTTCTTTTTTTAAATATTTTTTAAACTTTGACCTTAGTGTATTACTGCACCTCCAAAGGAAGGATTGAAGTTTTTAACTGCTTTTGTATGTGCCCCGTTTTGCCACTATTCAAGCTGTCCAAACCACAAACCTTACTGTGGCCCTGCTGCAACACACAGCTGCCTAAACACGCAGCTAAAACTGATGACTTTCGCTGTTTTTCTTATGTATTAATACACACTACATGTGTTACAGCTACCTCAGCAGTCTATTTTCTCCAGTATTATTTCAAGAGGTGCACGCAATGTTTTAGCCTTTTCTGGTGTATTGTAACATTGTCAACCTTATAAATATATTACAATTTATATTAAAAACACTTGTGTACATTCTACGAACTGAAATGTTAATAATGAGATTGTGGCTTCGGGTTATTGTATATCCACCTGGACTTTTATAATCTATTCCTGTAGCTGGAATTTAAATAATGTGGCTCATTTTCCAAATTGCTGGTAACTCTTTATTAGAGTTTTAGGCATTTGACTATGTTTAGCTAGAGCCTCATTCCACCCACACAGCCTTTCCTTATCCGCTCAACGTCAGCTCCTTTAGCTCTTGCTTCATTCCCCCTGCCAGTCTTAGAATGGTGCAAATGCGGGAAAGCTGCGATTGTGTAGCTTAAACCTATGCAATCTATACAGTACATTTATAGTGTAACTGACCTGTTTTAACCCTTTCACATTTAAGAGCGCTAGATCTCTATTGAAAACTCTGAATGTCAGATTGTTGTTGTAATGCTAGTTACTGAAAGTCTTACGGCATGCATTTACAGTTAGCTGAAATCATTAAAACATACTTAAACAAAGTCTTATTATATTCCTGACTGAGAAAAAGACAGGCAGAAAGTGAGACAAATTTCACTTCTCAATTTCAACGATCTGAATAAAGAGAATTTCTTCACCTCTTGAAAGCTAACAGCCATGAACATAGATTATGACCTAAAAACATAATAGAATAATTTGTGTATTTACTGTTAGGCTGATCTTGTATGCAACTATTACGATATATAGGGAAGTCCTTTTATTTTAAATAAAACAGCTATTTATAATAATAAATGAATATTAAAAGACAGGGGAACAACATTTTTTTTTCATTTTTTTAAATTGGGGATTGCTTTGTTGGGGCTGGGTAATATTGTATATGGTGTGTGGGTGGTATAAAATTTAAAATGCAATTTGCAACATTAAAAGTTTCATGATAAACAGACAGGGGAACTGCATAATGCCGCATAAGCAAACAGAGCTCACTGTTATCAGTGGTATATTATCAGTCTCTTCTTTTGGCTGATAATCTCTCAATTTCTTCGGGTCTCCTTTAGGTTCACTGCTTTGTAAGGCCTTGCATGTCTGACTTGAAGCAAACCTGTTGTTTTAAAACAACACCCTCACACAGACCCACACAAATAAAGCAACCCACTCTGGGTATCACAGTAAAAAGCAGAAGTAGGAGGTTTCTTTCAGATTCAGTTCCTGTTAGAGTGCAAGTGATGGCCTGTGAGGATCTTTAGCTGAGACCTTTAAACCTCATGCAGAAAGTCCACACATAGTCCGCACAGAAATATAGCTGCCTAACCCAGTTACATTATTGACATGCAGAAAAGACAAGCTTATGCTCCAAAACACAGCTTGAACAAAAGCATTACTAACAAAAAAGATATGCTGAGAAATGTGCCATGAACATTGCAACTCACACACAAAAATAGAATATACAGGAACATTCTCAGAACCTTGGCTAACATGCTTTAAACATTGTCTCAAAGTTAAACATTTTAGTTTTAACATTCTCTTAAATTTTCATCCAGTAACGTTAGTACATTTTGTAGTGTTTTTAACATTTCTGGACATTTAGAACAGTCCTAGAAGTTTCAAAATAACTTTTTAATGTTTTTGTTACTCAATGAAAGTGCTGGAGTAACATTATTACACCTAAAATTGTTAGCTGGGTTGTCGTTTTATTATTTACACATGAAACTAAAACATCAAACATGGAACTAACACACACACACACAAACAAACAAACACAAAATATAAGCTGTCTTATATTTTATATAAGCTGTCTTGTATATATTCATGTATATATATATATATACATGAATAAAATGCTCTGTGTGAAACATGCTTGTAAACTAAACCAAATACTAATAGTTAAAACTAGAACCTTTCTTGTTGCTGAATGTTTGCAAAGTAGGGCAGTCAACACTATGATCATGTGAGCAGCAGATTATGGCCAGTACTTTATTAAAGGGTGTGAATTGTACCTCATTCACACATTTGTCTTCTACACAACTGCTATTTAGTACATTTATGCTTGTGTCATATCCTCATATCTCACAACAGTTCAGAGGAAAGTCAACATAGTTTTATTGTGGCAATACAGGAATATAAAGCATTTTTAGCTTTACAATTTAATTTCAACTAACAGCATTTCACTAAATTACTTCACAGTTTGAGTTCTGCAGATCTGGCAGGTCAATCAAAATGCATTTGTCAGTAAAGGTGATCAGTAAAAAAAACACTGAAACACATACAGAGAATAATTATTACTAATTATTACTACTACAATTATTTTTTACGCAAAAAATTTTGTTCATAGGTTCTGGTTGTGTTCAGGTAACCTCTTAGCTTCTAGTGACAGACTTGGAGAAGAGCTACAATGATGGACAAAGGCCCATTGGTTTATATGTTATATGGCTTAGAGGAATGAGGTTTTTCACTGATATGGTTTATATGGCTTAGAGGAATGAGGTTTTTCACATGGCTTTTCACAAGTATAGTGAAAGCGATGCTACATTATCACAGTGCTGAACCCACAAGAAAAGACTTTAACATCCTGTTGGAAGTAGAAGAGGCAAAAGAGGAAGAACAAAAAACTGTTCACCAGACTGCACAATGAGGCATTTATTTACCGCACACCCAATCAAATCTCTTTTGATTTGCCATTTTTTCTTTATGTCTTTTATCAGTGTGAATTTTATATTTGTTACATACACATTGTACATTATACAAGTATTATAGGTTATACGTTATATATACTACATGTACACATTATAAGTACAGTATCTATTCAGTTTGGAAACAAAACGCACACTGTTCACTGTTCACAAGTGGACATGTAAAAATCTCTTTAATATGTAAAACAAATTGAAATATGCAAAACAATGAAAGATGCCAGGATGACCCCATGTACTATGTTCTTCTGTACAGGGCAGGTCAGTTCACCCTGAGCTGTGCTTATGACCACACAATATATTAAGAAAAGCAGGAAGCCCTGTGGTGGATTGCAAAAGAACATGTTGCACCCCTCTTGTTAAATAATGACATGCCTTGGCTAAAGTTTCGCCAGTTTGATGTCCACATGCTCATGTAAACATCAAGGATCTATATCAAGATTCGTTCTGAGATCATATAGATCACCCAATGACAAAAACAACTACGGACAGACAATACCTCCTAAACAAATCACTTAACAGTTCAATAACACTTATAATGTCTATTGGGTTTTTTTTTTAATCTGAATGAACAATTAGCTGCATTTAAAAGAATTTAGGGTTAAAAAGTAAGATGCAGATATCACTGCCAGTTGTACAGAATTAAGGTCACATAAAAACTAAGTGTGTTAATCCTGGTAATTTACCAGCAAATTACCAGAATGAATTTACCAGTAAATACAGAAATGTTTTGTTCCCACAAGCAACCACGTTCCATCTTTTTACCAGTAACGCTTTGGAAATTGCGTCATTCATTTTTTGAAGTTGCTGTAGAATTTTCAAATTAAACTGAATTTTAATCACAGAATTCTTTGCAGAACTTGACACTTCCCTAATTCTGTCATATTACCTTAAGGGTTCTGCTCCAGATTTTGTCTCAGTCATGAACTGCTTTTTAAAAATCTGTCCAATATCTCCAATTACAACAAAATAAGAGTATTTCCTGTAGTAATTTTTTTTGGGGGGGGGGGGGTCAACATCACAAAACTGAAAGATGTAATAGCAATGTGCATGTGACATATGGGGTCACATTTATATGTGTTGTGAAAATATGGACGCCTGAAAACATGTTCTCAGAACTCTGAAAACATTTCCTCGAAACTGGACCACCTGTTGGGAATGTGAACACTTTCTGACTGCATGAAGTGGACCTGCCATTATTAGTCATTAATAGCCTTTATTTCCTGTCTTCATGTGAGAGGAGGTTTTAGTGGCCTCCACGTCTTTCACAATGACACAGATCAGGCCTTAGTCTGGGTCAGCAGGGGAACATCCAACCTTCTCACTTCTTATTCCCAATTCCTCATTTTTCACAAACCTTTTACTAAAGAACAAAAGATCCACCAGCAGGTTAGGGTCAAAGAACTATTTATAGATGAGTTTGATCTAAACACACCTGATATGAACAGGAGGATGGATCCAAATGCAGATTAAGCAACAGATATCTACATTCAAAACAGGAGGATCTGTTGCTTTTCTTCTTGGTGCTTTTATGGAACGTAAGCTTTATATTGCTGTCTTCAATTGACACTGTGTTCAGTCAACTTATTGATCAAAAATGACTTGAAGGGATTTGCTATTTGGGTAAAATGCTCATTTAAAGACAAGCCAATTTATAAAATGAGACTGTAGATCTATCATGTTTTTTTTTCTTAGTTGTCCTATACTTATAAATATGTCTTTGGTTTGCCATAAAAGGTCTAGCTGTGAAAATGTCAATGTTTCACACCCTGGATATACAGGGTCTGTTTTTCTAATCTTTCTGTGACGTTTACTGGACTTTATCTCAGTGGCTTTGGTGTATAAAATTAGCCATATCAAACAGTAAGATGTGCATTTGTTGGTGTTAAAGCCAGCACTTGTTGTGGAGGTAGCAGTTACCCAAAGATGGCTGTATTATTTTATCTAAACAAAGCAGACTTCCTGTACGATTAAACACTTCCTTCCAGGGTCCAGCACAAATGATCACACCTGCACTAAAAGACACCTAGTCCCACACACCAGTCAATGACCACTGTAGAGAATAGAATGACCACAGCATACACTGTATACAGAGACATGCTGTACTAACCATGAGTACTGTACTAAATACTTTGTTCAGTGCTTGTTCTGATAGAAAAATAGGACATGACATAATGATGAATGAGGTAATAATACCAGAACTGACTAAGCTATGGGTTAAAAAGGGTTCTGCTTTAAACACTGCTATACAGACATATAAAATCCACTAATGTTAACAGCCTGCTAACCAACACGAAACAACTGAGACACAATTTATGAAGTAATATGGGGCTTGTTATAGGAAGTATATGTTGCCTGCTGAGGTGTTTAGCTACAATGAGGAAAAAAATAACATTTAATCAACACGGATGTCTCTGCTTTTAAAACATCAACAGTTGGACCACACCCATAAACAAAAATCTCTGACGCATTTGAACCCTGGCTATAAAATATGTTGTTTTAAACAAGTCTAATAAAGCTGATTTGAAACTTCACTGTCAGTTCCAACACACTAGTCTAGGCTATGTAATCTCTTCTAAAAGGTGTGTATCTTTATGTTTCAGCTATTCTAGTTATAGTATTAAAGAAAGCAATCATGCCAGAATCAGATTAGATGTTTTAAGTTGTCTTCCTTTTTCAGAAAAACCAATGTCAAACAAGCGAAGACGTTCGACTGATGTCATTAATCCTAGTTGTTCTCCAGCCCCTCCCCTTTAGCCACCTGCAATACATTCCATTTTCATGATCCAATCAATTTCTGATAAACAACTTCCTGTCCTACATTTTTCCCCCTCTTTGAATAACCTGTTTCACCTGAAACCAGAAATGTCACATGTGACTGAAGTACACAAAAAGGTTGTAAAAAGTAAAACAAAAGATGTTTTATGTAGATTTGCCAGCTGACCATGTCACTCTTGTATAGTCTTGGAAACCAGTGGTTGCACAACTCATCATTTTATAACTGGAGTGAAATGGCTCCATACACTATCAGAAAAATGTGTGAAAACATTACCTTGTCACTGGGGCAGTGCAGCAAGACCCTTAAAGGGCTACTGCATACTTTTATAGTACTGCCCCAGTAACAAGCTAAGGGGTTGAGTTTTGCCCATTTTGTCTGACAGTGGGTAAGTTCACTAACCCAAAACCAAAGAAGAAAAATTCAAATACCTATTAAAAGATGAATAAACATTAAATGCTTTATGTCTTATATGAGTTTGCCTTGCTATGCTGTTGCTGGTACTGGTGCTGTAGGCTGTAACAGGGAATCAGAATATATTCAGACAAAGTCAACCTGTCCTATTTAACTGACTGCATTAGTCTCTTGTGTGAGAAAATGTTTATCTCAATATCATAAAGAATGTTATTTGTTGACACATTGTACAACTAATATTTATATTCAGTGAGATGAAGTCATGTGACATGATTAGGGTTTTAAAAGCATTTCTGTGGATTTCTCAAGTCTCATCATGTGCTATATTCTCACATAGTGCTAAAATTTCCTGACATTTTCTTTGTGTAATTGAAATGAACTAAAAGTTATGTAATCTGCCTGTCTGCACAAATAATAATAGGGATGATTTTAGCCCTGGCTGAGAAGTGGTTGCCTGTGGATGACTAACAATCTCATGGCACAGATGTACAGATGGCACCCATATTTTTCCAAATTAAAGATGCAAAATCTAAGCATGAGGAACCCGCAACAATGTTTAAATACCCATTTACATATAAGTGACTTCAACAATCACACATTTTTGCAAATGGACACAAAGAAAAACACACACACACATCCCAGTTATTCTAGTTCTGTGGGCCCCATGGCTCCAGAGCTGTTCCTCTTTCTAAACGCATTGCTCAAGTCAAGCCAGGATGACTCATAGACACTGTGTATTCGTTCATCTGGAAGATGGATGATTTTAACCCTCTCTTACACAAAGACAGAATTCTGTCACTTATGGAAAAATACTTATATGGCAATGGTTCAGTGAAGAATACTCTAAATGATTAACAGCAGCAAAGGTTTAGCATGAGTCAGTACATGCTTTAATCCAATGCTGATTTGCCTCAAAATCCAAAAGCACAAACTGTGAAATGCATAGGGCTGACAGTCCTATATTTAGTTGAGTAAAAAGCCTATATTTAGTTGAGTAAAAAGCAGTTTTTTTTCTGTTACCTTGGAAATATTTTCATATTTCATATCATTTGTATAGAAAAGGCACAATTTTTACATAATGGAAGAAAAAAAAAGATGTGGTGTAAAGATTTTAGTCCTGACTTAACATAAAACTGACATAACATAAAATTTACATACTGGTGGAAAAGACGCGGGGATTTGGCCTAGTAAGTTTTGCCATCTGTGTTTTCAGACAACGTAGCTCAATAAACTGCGCCATCTTGTGGTCAGAAACTGCGTAAAAGACAAAACCTAAACAGACCAACGAAGTCTATAAAGGTTTACGTATCAAATCACCACCAACAAACCCCATTATTGGGTTATAGCATAAAAGTTAAACTTTATCTCTTGAAGTCCACTGTATAATTACAACCTCTGACAGATAGCTGTACAAACTTTGACATTGTGGTTGAACAAAATGTATAATCATATCTCGCAAAACAATACCAAGATTCCATGTATTCATTTAGCAGATTCTTTAATTACTTACAAATAATGAATATACAAACCAATTGATAAGGAGGCAGAACACAACAGTTTATAAAATGCTGTAATTGTTCAGAGTTTAATAGAAATATACAGAGTTAATCTCTCTCTCTCCCTCTCTCTGTCTCTCTCTCTCTCTTTCTCTCTCTCTCTCTCGCTTTCATTTAAATTTTTTTGAAAATGAAAATGAAAGGGACTCAGCTGTTCAGGTTAGGGAGATTCCGTTTGTGATGTAGAGTGAAAATGAAGGCTCAGGACAATGATTTTGTGCTTCTCAGTGATGTCACCATAAGCCAGGATGTTGGTTTCAGGATCTTCTCAGGATTCTGGAGGAAATATAGATTTGTAAGAACAAACAGAGGTAAGATAAACTAGATAAGTATGTATAAGATACTAGATAAGGTCTAACATTAAATGTTAAGGTTAAACTGGTGTTGTCTAAAAGCTTTGTCTGAATGTTTAAAACTGCCTAAAAAGTGGTGATTAAAAGTCTGAAACATATACAGAATACAATTTAAACAGGGATTTAATGTCTCTCGAGGTATACGGTTCTTTAAAAGAAACTAAATAGACAATCAACACCATGTCTGTAAAGTTATTGAATAAAATGACAAAAGTTCAAATGTGAGGTAATTTAACAGGTAATTTTCAATACAAAATGTTGCAGGTGTAGCTAATAAGAATCCCTGAAACCATCACATATATTTTAAAACACAGTTTTATTGATTTTCGGTTCCATTAATGTTTACAACATTAAACAGAATTTCAGAAAACACTTAATGTCATTGAGGTTTTCCACATATACAGTTCACACTGACCACAGCAATGACAAAGAGATTAATTAAATGAATATGAAATGTTCTGGAGAAAATCAGGAAATATGCATATACACTATAAAATTAGGAATATCACAGGAGTTGATACACACTACTTAATTTATGGCAATTATGAACTGCCAAAATAAAAATACTGTCGTAATTATCCTAAATAAGTATTTTCCTAAATGGTATTTTAATAAAAAAAAAAATAATATATATTTTAATATTGGGTTATTCTTCAGAGCCTCTAAATTGCGTAAAAGTCGCAAGGAAAATTGTTTCTGAAACAGGACATCTACTGTCGACTTACAAAGTAAATTTTATTTTTACCATTAGGCTACATTTTTACTATTATTAATATATCAGGTTCAATAATGACAACAACCTAAACACCAGTCTTCTAATATTTTCTCCACGTTTGTCCCCTCCTCGCGCCCCCTCTCTCTCTCAGTCTGCAGCGCACTTCCGGTCGATGAGACGTGGCTACAGTGGAAAATCCTTTAGGAGAGAAAAAGTAAGAGCCCGTTTGCTGCACTCAGTGCTGAAGATCTTCAACACAGCAACGCCTGGATGGCAGGGTCAAGCCGGAGGAAAAATTGTAGCAATTTCAGTAGGGTAAGAAAAAAAATTCTTATGTTAATCGCTGCCTTTTTTTGTAGACGCTGTTATTTTGTTTCAAGGCACGCAACTTTGTATAGTAGTAGATTGGCTTGCAGCGCTACTTTTAAAGAAAATAGCAAAGTCTTATGCGAGCCTCATTGGCGATTACTATCAAATTTAACTCTGAACTAATATTCTGGTTGTGTATTCTGGCCTGCTTGCTCTTTAATGTGTTTTGCTTCAGTAGATGATGGTGAAACGTGGCAGGGAGTAAAAACAATAGTTTTTGAAGCCCTGCGGTGAAGAATTTATCAGGAAACTCCCTCCAAACCCATACTGTTCATACGCGCACGTCCAGCATATATTGCCAAAATGTGCTTGTACGTGAATTGATGATTGTACAGGGATTAATACAGTAATAGCCCGTTTTATTCAGTGGCAATTATTTTAACAATTTAATTGTTTGATTTATAAATTACATACACATTCTGTACGTGAAGGTATAAACTCGTTTTTTTTAATTAATTCAGTTATTTATTCAGTGTTATTTGTATTAACAAGCTACCATGTTTTCTTTTCCATGGAAATTATTTCACATATGCTGTAGTTAGGAACTATAAGGTGTGTTGGGTACGCTGTGATTCACAGCCTTAGTCCTCTTTAATATTTGCTCCTATGTAGCATATACTTTTTTTCAGATAGGAGCAGAAATATTAAATCTTATTAACACTAATCTTTCCACCTCATGAAATTTTGTTTGAAGGCTCCTCTCTACCTTACAGCAATGTTCCTTCCAAGTGCTTTGCGGAGGTCTGGGCTGATGAGTGCAGGACCAGAGAGGCCCATGTGGGCAATTGCTGTGCTTCTTGTTGCTGCCGCCCTGCTGGCTGTCACCTCAACTTCATCCTTTGGTGGGAAATTGACGGCCCAGACTGCTATGGCCCAAACAAAGACTGCAGCAGCAGGGCCAGGGCCATGGTGCATTAAGGACCTTCTAGATCTCCAGTATCTGGATGAGCTGTTGTTCATAGATAACATAGATGTTTGGTTCTTTTCTTTGGTGGGATCAATTGCCATCGGGCTCAGTGGCATCTTTCCACTCTTGGTGATACCAGTTGAAGCTGGAACTGCACTGAAAACTGAGGGTAAGTCACACTTTTATCCTTGTAATGGTGGTTGTGGTGTGGCCATTCATGTGTAAGAGCTAGATTGTAAAAACTGATATATGATCAAGTTACAATGTAACTGTGACAGGTACAAGCAGCACTATGATAAAAATGAAACCTGATCCAAATATCATGTTTGTGTCATAATATTAGCTAATAAGCAGATCGGTTTGTGTTTTGTGGCAGTCCTGAGCAGGATATCTACAGCTGGATAGCTTCTGAAAAAACACTTTTTTTTAAACTATGGCACGTGAGCAACACGGAAAATATGAAATGTTTGCTGTACTGTTCCCCTCTCATGACACATCAGGCCCAGTGTGATAAACTGAGTTGCAGATGTACTTTAAGCTCTGATGCTCCATGGAATTTTTTCTTTGTCTTTCCCAGGAACAATTAATAACTAAATATAGGAAAAAAGTACTTGTAAATGTAAAATCATCTTTATTAGTGCATCTAACTGATTATGACTTCTGATTTTCCCTGCATGCTGCACTTCACACTGTAGTTTTGTTTATAATGTTTAATCCAAGGAACATTATAGCTGGAAGATATTGGTAACTGATGTTAAAAAACTGTGTAAGAACCTACAGTGTTTGTTTAAGAGGCACAAGGTTCATCAGTACATCAACGGAAATGTTAAATAAATGAACAGATCTCAGATTTAATTTTTGCTAATGATTTTGATGTGATAGAAAGATTTGTGCAGACTTTTTGAAGAAACTTTTTGAAGAAACTTTTTGAAGAAACTTTTTACTAAATAAGCATGCTTGACTTAAGAAAGAATTTTAAAAATCTCATCTACACTCATCTACAAAATCTTGTCATAGCTTGTCCAAATAATTCTCAGTGTAGTGGATATTTATTAGAAGAACCGTCTGAATCTGTTTGGAAATCCAAAAGGAAAAAAATGTGCAGAATTGTATGGTTGAGAGGTCACTCTGTAAAGAGATTTGCAGAGGGCAGTGATGCTCACCAAAACTTTTGTCTGGGACAATAGCAGTCATGCAGAAATAGGTTAGAGTCAGACAGCGAATCCCATTTAGGAAGTAAACTTGGTAATGTAGGGTGCAACGGGAATTATGGTCAATTTAGGTGTGTCCTGTCCCACAGAAGCTTAGGTTTTAAAGCAGTGGTAAGGAATTACATTTCTAGATATTTTAGGCCAGTTACATTCCCACAAACTAAGTGTTACACTATATGGTTGCAAAAACACTTTGAGCCAGTTTTCCAGACAGGGATTAAATTAAGTCAAAACTAGTCTCATTCCGTTTAAATTAATCCATACTAAAAATGTTTTTGAGACATTGTTTAACTTTATTAATTAATTCTAAATATGGTAGTCACAGACTATGGTAAATATAGTCTAACCAGCTTTAAATGTCCTAATTTAACTAGTATGCATTAAGGCCTACTGCTGGCTTAATCTTAGCCCTGTCTGTATAATCAGACCTTTGTGGCCACAAAAGCTGTGCAGTTTTGGAAATTTTACTAAACATAAACAAATAAATTATTATGACAATGAAATGTACATAGAATAAAACACACAAATATAAAATACTGCAGCAGTTTGGACTACAGACATTTGCACCAACAGAAAATGTGCATGTTAAGCGTTTGTGAAAACATTCACAGCCACTTCTGCAAAGACATCTGCTGATACTCATGCTCTGTTTACAGCTGGGTGTCAGAAGCTGAAGAAGCTGTTGAGTTTTGCCATTGGTGGTCTCCTTGGTGACGTGTTCCTCCACCTCCTGCCTGAAGCCTGGGCTTACACTTACAGCTCTGGTGAGAATTCTCACTTTATATATAACATTTTCTGTCATGCATAATTCATGATATCTGTTCTCTTCCTTTTCCAGTCTGATCTCTTTCTCTATTCTCATATTTCTCATTTGTCAACCCTTTCTCTTTGCATGAATCTGGTTTGGATCTTGCATCCCCTTCTGAAATTGAAGATACTTTTGATTATGTGTGATCAGTGTTATGTGAACCATGACATTGTTTTGCAGGTCGTTATGCATGTTTTTTAGATTTTAGTAATTTATGCATTGCTGAGCCCAACTTAGGTTACTGTCGCTGTACGCAGAGGGATTAAATAACATCAAACTTAATTGTGCATCAAGTCACAAGGGTTTCTAGTATGTGTTAGGCTGTGTCCAAAATGCACATTGGGCCAAGAAATGATGATAGAGAGGTAAAACACAGGCAAATTAATGTGGAGTTTTTAAAATGAATGCACCTTAAAGTTAATTTACATTTAAATTCGATTTGGTGATGTTAAAAAGGCCAGTATGTGTGTGTTTTTTGGAATACTGGATAGATGGATGCCATAGACATTTCCGAACACAGGGCATGTGGGTGATTGGGGGTCTGTTGTCCTTCATGATCTTGGAGAAGATGTTCCCTGATGAAGACAGTGACCCAGAAAACAGCACTGCTTGCCACAGAGCCACAGTAAGTTGTACATCTGCCTTTGTCCTCTGACTGTAGTGTAACATTTACATTTTCATTTATCAGGTGCTTTTCTGAATACAACATAAGAGATTCATTCTAAGGATGCAGTAGTGTGAAGTGATGCAGTACAAAAAAATCCAAACTTCCCACTGTTGTTCCCCTTTTTATTGTTAACAGTTCTGCTAGTTTAAGCCTCTGATGCATGTGTGTCACAATGGCATACTTTACATACTTCATATGGCAAAGAATTCAGTGTTCTCACTGTAATAGAACTTTGCATTTCTAAACCTCATGGGGGAGCCAAAGTATGACTGTGGAGTTATATACTCAACAGTCTCAATCCGTTTTAGACATTAGTCATTTTTTTTTAATAAACTAAAGTTAATATAGGTGCTTGACAAGATTATTATAAAAGATCATAGAAAGCTGCTGCAGTTGGTTTATTAGGTATTAAGGTATTATTTCTTCATAAATGGCACATTTGAACATTAGTTGGTGGGGTTGTTGGCTTTCATGTCCTGAAGTTTTGTAAACAATGACCAGAAACCAAATGTTGTAAATATTTTGTAAAGTAAAGGTTTTGTTAAGTAAATATTTGTAAATATTTTGATGTTGTTTTACTAAAAAGGGTCAATAGGCTTAGCATATTATGTTCTACAAGGCAAACAAGTTGGAGCTTCTGTTTGGCTCTTTGCAGCTGTATTGACAACTGCCATTAGTCATGAGGTTTTCTTTTCTTGCCTAAACTCGTAGATTAAGGATTAACAATGTGTTCAAACTAGGTGCTTGGCATTAATGTTTGAGCAACAAGCAATTTGTCTGAATGACATCATACAGTCACAGCCAATCAGAACATATTTGAAGTTGAATGTAGAGTTATGTGGCTTGATTAGTACAATGTCTCAGATGTAAATCTGAGGAGGAACTTGTCAAATCACACTTAGAAACACACTTGTGTTTGTTTTAGTGAATAAATGTGAACACACACATCGAGAGAGAGAGAAAAGAGGATGGAATAGTCCAGATTGAATAATTGATGCTGTAGGAATGTTCTGGCGACACAGGTCATGTGGTATGAGTCACTGTTTGTGTCAGAAGCTTATACAAAACACTGTATTATATTATTTTATGTACCATTCAAATACCAATAGAACCTTTCCTGTCATTCAAGAACCTTAGACACCTTTCTTCTCAACTACTTTCAGTTCATTGCATCAGTCCCATTCAAACACACACAAACCTGGTTCTGCTAACCTGACAGAGATGAGAGCTGAACGGCTTGATGTGTTTGCTTTCAGCTGCCTGTGAAGATGACCAAACCAAAATTTTTTGTACACTTTCTGTTGTATGTTCTGTTGTGTGTGAAGAGTTTCTGGGCATTTTACATTAGTACATTGCAACAGATAAACAACTTAAACACACCACCCTGGCATGTCCTTTTCTCTGCCACCTCTGTCTCAGTTTCTATCAGTGTTGTCTTTATTCTGTTGGATGGTAACCTTGGACAGTTAAAGGTTTTAAATACAAAGGAGCTTGCCTTGTCTGCCTTGTGATTTGAATCTGTTTGTGAGTGTCTGTAAATTAAATCTGTTTGTGTGTGTTTGTAAATTGAATCGGGTGGTGTCCGCGATATCAATCGGGTGGGGCCGCAATATGAATCGTTTTGTAAGTGTCTACTCCTTCTTGCCTTTGGGAGACCTGGAGTTTGATTGATACCCTCAGCTCTGTTTAGGTGGCTATAAATAGCACCTAGCATGAAGCAGCTGCCACCAGCTGTCAAACAGGCCATAGAAGTCAGTCACGGTGCACAGAAACCACAGCTGATAGACCTTACCGTCTGTGGGCTGGAGAAGGGAGGAAATGTCTCATTCTGTTATTTCAGAAGATCAGCAGATTCTTTCACACAATCAGCTTTTGTCAGTGTTTGTGTCTCTGAAAACAATTTCTGTGAAAAGAATTTACAGAATTTCAGGGCAGAAATATGTTTTCGAAGCAGGTTTTAATGAGTCGTAGGAAAAATAATGAAATACTTTTGCTTGCTTTTTGCATACACTTTATTCTTTTAAATGTAGCATCAGCATTCTATAAATTGTGCCTTGTGTTCCACTCAAGAAAGTTTAATGGATTTGGAATATCTCCGTGTACATCACCTAACCAGATGTTCCCACCTCCAGTCTAATCTAAAGCTTCACATAATGTGCACACAGATGTGCCACAGATATGATAGATGTTTCAATGTCTTAATAAACATTAAGTTGTAAATAACTCTAATATTCTTTTGTGAAAAGTAAAAGTACTAGATTTTGTTGTAAAGTTGACATTTATCATCTTTTTTTAACTTTTTATTTGTAAATACTAGTAAGAGTGGCTGTTATTGTCCTATATAAAGGTGTAAAAAAGAGTCTGTTGGCTCTGAAACACTGTGGAATTAACCCAGATTTGTTCAAATGGCTTATTCATCTCTCTCTGTCCCAGTCCTGTTCAACAGATCTGAGCAGCAAGGTTTCTGTATCCCCACAAACAAATGGCATCTGCTCAAACAACAACTTAGGCTCCAAGCCAAAGACTGACATCAGCCCTTATACAGAGCCAGCGAAAATAAAGGTAAGATGAGGCTCACACTAATCATGCTTTATTAGCAGTGTTTAGACATAGCAGTCATTTTGCAGTGCACATTAAAATGTTTCTTGCATTATTAGAGACATTAAAATCTACAAATTGAAATTGAAATATTGCAGTTACCATTTTAGTGTTATCCTCAAATGTTTTCATAAATCATAGAATTTACCCGTTTCCTGCATTCTGAGCATAATGCAATGTTTGTATATGTCTCCAGACGAGTGGTTATCTAAATCTTCTTGCTAACTGCATTGATAACTTTACTCATGGGCTGGCAGTGGCAGGAAGCTTCTTAGTAAGCCGAAAGGTAAGAGCCAACAGACACAATGGAAGTGATTTAGCATTCATTCTTACTGCATGTCTTACTGAAGTGGTGCTCCAGATCTGTAGATTTACATGTTATCAGTTTGCTGTAGTTGCTGCTAAAGCATAAGTAAAGAATTTGATTAAGGTATTTTAAAATAATTGAAGGTGTGAAATTAGATTAACAAGTGTTACAGCTTTGAGGAAATGTGTTGTAACAAATTGGTTTTGGCCCATAATGCCCATTATGGGAAACTCAAGATTTGAGTTTGGAGAATATGATGGATTGATAAGACAGGAAAGCGATCAAGACAACTAGTTATTTAAAACCTACACTTAATGGTTTACAGTATAAAATAGCCTGTTCAATTATGTAAAATATAACTATAAATATAAGCCATCCCACCCAGGTTGTGAAACTCCTTTTTGCGCATAGGCCTACATATTTCTGTTATATATTCACCATGGGCCGTCCTCTCTCTCTCTTCCACCAGACGTCCTTTATAAACTTTTTATACTTTGATATTTTTCTGCATTGTTTGGATCTAAAGTCAGTTAAGTAATCTTTAGTTTATGCATCCTGAGGTTTTGATTGATTTGTGAGCAGTTGTGATTTCTGATGTGTAGGAAGTGAAGAGAGTGTTACTGTGAGAAATTTGACTGTAAGATTTGTCTCTGCCCACATACAGGGATATAATGAAAGAAGCAGGTGAGGAGAACAGTCAGAAATCGTGGGCATTCTAAATGAGTTTGATTCATGCCTTCATTTTAGTTCATATTATTCATGATAACAGCATTATGTGCTGCTGCAACTTATTTACAAATCCTTTCACCTTCAGTATGTTATAGATTTAATATGACTGTACAGCCCACCAGTAATGTTAGTGCATCCAGCAGTAGAAACACCCACCAAGACCAACAATACAGCCATACAAATAATAATACAAATGATAAACTCGCTGTGTGTGTGGGTAAAAACTAATACTCGCTCTCAGAAATCATATTAGATTGTCTAAAAAAACCTGCATCTTATTATTTTGTAAAAAAAAAACAACAGGCCTACAGTTTGTTTTTTACATATATCTGGTAAATTTGAATTTTTAAAGATTTTTCTATTGATTTTTATTTGTCTAAACCTTATATCTTCTAATAATTCTTAATTATGGCAGTTGGAAGTTGCAGATTAAAGTTTTTCTAATGATATTTATGGTGTATGTGGTATGGATGAGGCTGCTGGGACATATAGATTCTAGATATTTTGAAGCTCCTTATTTTTTTGTGACCTGATACACGTTGATTAGTCCACGTGATTTTTCTTCATTTATAAAATAAGTGGATTATCAAATAATTGTTTGACTTCGCAAGCATTTTAAACTTAACTCTTGTCATAGTAAGAATCTCCCATGATTGTTTCTATCAGAAGAGATGGTTGATAAAGGAGATACAGTGTTGTTAATGTGGTTGTATTTATAGTGCAGCAGTATTTATATGGATTTCTGAAGTTGAAGTCCAGGTGGAGAAGCATAAGGCTCCCAGCATGCGTAGGGTGGGAAATTGAGAGGAAATGGAGTGCGTGCAATAGAAACCACCACGCTTGCACATAAAAACACATTTGCTCACTGGCCTGGATGTACATATTTGGCACTAGAAATGCAATGGAGAGTATTGATAGAGAACTGTGCCATTTTACTGTTTTCTCTAACTCCCCCATAGCTTCTGTTGACATTTCAGTTAAACATATGTGCCAAATAAAACATAGTTTGGATTATTATTAAGCTTAATGTGTTTGCACTAACCTGCCTTAGATGAATTGGAAATGTGCTTTATAAAATTGCTTGTATGCTCTGTTTAAGTTCTTTAACTTGTGTCTGTCCTGACAGGTTGGTCTCCTAACAACGCTCGCTATTCTTCTTCACGAAATTCCTCATGAGGTATTTCTCACTTTTTCTCCCTGAGGTGCTCTTGAGTTACAGTCAAGTAATTAATGTAAGGAAACTGTACGTTTATTTTTAGCTACAAATTTTAAAAGCAGTGCTAACTAGATTGAAAGAATGTAACTTTTTGCTCATTTCAGGAGTTAATGTACATAGTTTGTGTAAAAGAATGTGTGTATCTTAGTGCTTGAGGACATTTTAAACAGAACTGTACCGGTTTTCATTGATGTGAAAAATATTTTGGTCTTTGTGGAAAGGTGGGAGATTTTGCTATTTTGTTACGAGCGGGATTTGACCGCTGGAAAGCCGCCCGTATGCAGCTCTCTACAGCGCTGGGAAGTGTCCTGGGGGCGTGCTTTGCTCTTTGCTCCCAATCATGGCATGAAGCAGGTGAAGCAACACTCTTTCAGACATATCTTTAAAATGTTATTTAAAAAAATCTTTTTTTAGCTGCTAATAATGTTTCTTTAATAAATGCATGGTTTAGGTTTGCCTCAAAAGTTTATTCCGCGTATGTCTTTCTGTAGACAATGCCGCTGCCTGGATTCTGCCCTTCACCTCAGGTGGTTTTCTCTATATTGCCTTGGTTAACGTGGTACCAGATCTGTTAGAGGAGACTAACCCCAGGTAACGTGTCCAATTTCCCAAATTTTTTGGGAATTCCAATTCCCAAAGACTTACAGTGCGCAGTTTAAAGATTGCATTTAAACGTCACAATACTTACACTAGTCCTTGTAAGTCACTTTAAAAGCATTACATGTTAAATTACTTCTCATAATTTATGTATTGTCCATGACTGTGTCCCGTTTTTCCAAAGGAACTCATTTCTGCAGGTTCTGCTGCTGTTTTGTGGGATAGCAGTCATGGCGTTTCTCTCAATCATCATAGACTAGCCACAGACGAGTGCTGCATTCATTAAGGCACATTCAGTGCATGTAGCATTCTGGAGGACTTCAAGATAATTCACTCCACTTTCTATACTTTACATAGACATCTTTGTTACTCCAAAGGTCATGTGAGGGAAGATCAATGGAAAAACAGCCTTGACAATCAGGTGTGTGTGTGTGTTGGTGTGGGTGGCTTTATCCTTTACATAACTATCTGTGTTGTCTCTGAAGTTTAGACTGTACCTGTGATGCCTTTCGAACATCAGCAGGGTTTGTGCAAAAAGAATTCAGATAAACACTATGTAAACTGTGTGTATCAGTGATCGCAGTTTAAGTTCTTGTGTTGGTGCTTTAGACTGTTCTTCTTATTTTTAAGGATAAAACGTGTTACAGTTGTTTTTAATCATCCAACAAAAACATCGCTTAACTTTTCACAAACATCACATAACTTTTGTACAGTTTACTTTTATTACAGGCAATAACATTTGTGTGATGTGCAGGTTTTACAATATTTAAAACTGATAAGTCAATTAAGAACACTGTTCACCCTTTTTTAAGAGACCTAATATTAAGACCTAGAGAACACAGGCTACAATCATATAGACTTGCATAATCTGATTTGGTGGTCTATTTTATTAAACGGGGTTATTTGCATTTCCATAAAGCTAATGCTGCCTCACTGTTGTCAAACACAAGCATATACAAGCTCCATTTGCACATTTAATTTGCTTATATTAAGATACTACAGTGTTGCATAACTACATACTTCAGCACTTTCCTCAGTGAATGTACTCCATATGCCAAACATACTCCTGAAAATACTTATTTTTCTGTATTATTCCACCATGTGTTATTTCTTTTCCTGCAGTATTTACTCTTTCTGTTATCGGTTGTGTCCTAATTGCCATTACACTGCTTCATTTTACATTTAATTTACTGATTTTCTGTACGGTTCATTGTTTTTGGCATTGCAGTTGACAGAATTTGAAGGGATTCAGATTAGACTCAAAAAAATGACTGGTGGACAAAAAGACAATTTATTTGATGCGATATCATTTATTGAAGCTCATTTTAAAAAGAGTATGAAGTTAAAATGTTTGTGACATGAAATGTTATAGACATAGAATGTTCTGAATCCATCACTTGGCCGATCAAGGCAGTCTTGCCAGAATGTAAATATTTAAAAAGAGATTATATATATATTTATTCTGTTAATGTCAAGTTGGACAAAAGTTCAATTTTTAAAGCCTCTGAGTCCTCCCATTGTTATAGTTGAAATAAAGAAATGTTTGATTTAAACCTGCAGATTTTTTTTCTATTTTCTATTGTTTGTTTGTATGCATTTAAACTGGTAAGACTGCATCCAGTGCTGTATTTTTGATGGTTTTCAACTTTTCACCTATTTAAATATTCTCACCACCTAACATAATAGTTGGTCTATCAATTACAGGAACTCTATTATGGAAGGTCTAAAATTCAAATAATTTCTATTTTAGTCC
The DNA here is from genome assembly GCA_036877625.1 of Ambastaia sidthimunki. Classification (NCBI taxonomy): domain Eukaryota; kingdom Metazoa; phylum Chordata; class Actinopteri; order Cypriniformes; family Botiidae; genus Ambastaia; species Ambastaia sidthimunki. The sequence goes on along the minus strand of JAZGTK010000080.1, from coordinate 29,496 downwards.
AAATTAAACACTGAAAATGCATTAATTGCCTAGTCTCTTAGAAGACAAAACAGATTTATCTTATGATGGTTGTAGAAATAAGCATTCTGACTTTTTAATTCTTAACCTCTTTTGGTCTTGACCATTTACAATGTTTACTGTTACTGTTTTAGGATTACCACTTAACATGGATGGATGGATGGATGGATAGATGGATAGATATTGTCCATTGTGATAGACATTGTGATAGATAGATATATCCATGTTTGAGTGAGAGCGTCCTTCTGGCACTGAAGCTGGTTTTTTTTTTACTGAGTTAGAGTTAATGAGCTTCAGTAACATTTAAAAGTTCTGGTGTGCTTTCATAACTACACTTGAGACAAACACCTGATCAGGAAGTAGGAGGATACATTTAATCAAAGCTTTATTGTTACATGGCCATGTGGAAGGATCATTATACCTAATGACTCCCATGAGACGGCTGCCTCTGACGTTATTGATCGCCCACCGTATTCGTCAGTTAGCAACCTAGAATGTCCTTTATGATGTTTAATTCTATGAGCTTTAACTTTCTGCTACTGTTCATCCTCGATGTATGACAACTGCTTGGTCTCTTGATACACAGACTATCTGCATGCGTTGCTGTAATATTTGTCTCTCTGGAGTCTTAGGTGGAGTTTCCATCTAAAAGTCAAAGTATTTTTCAATGTAATGTCAAACAAACAAATGGCTTCTTTTACCTGCTGCTCATCTTCTATAGGTGTTGAAGGCACCATTTTTGTAGTTTTGCAGTAACAGTGTTGGTTACGCCAAGATACGTGCCACAAGCACTTTTTTTACTGCACAGTCTGGGTCTGAAATGTCATATGGGAATCAGGGGGTGGTATTGATTGTGTGTTCACACTTGTCCTATTTCAACACAGTCTGTTTGGCAAGGGACTGTTGCCATAACGACTACCCTATGGGTTGTCTTCCTTTGTCATCTGCCCTGACACAGCCTACTGTGTGTGGGAAACTGTGCCTGAAACTTCAGACAATGATATTCCACACTTTTATTAGAATGCTCTGTTAAATCTTTTAAAACCACTTCTGACGTGCCTTTAAAATGTTGCTTTGCACTACTATGATTTGTTTTGTATCTTGACCTAAACCTCCCACGTTTCTGAACCTCCTCTCAGTGCTCCTCTCTCTCTCTGTGAGCCACCTCTATGGATGGCAGGTGGTATGTTAGTGCTGCTACAGTACACACAAGAATATTAATAAAAGAGTTCAGAGCATCAGAGACAAGAAAAGCGAGATACAAAGTTTTAGATAAAATTGTATTCCTCAGCATTTGTTATAGGAGGGTACAAATATCTAGCAAATGTCTTATTTTTGTTTAAACAAATGTTTTATATAGAACAAGTTTACTCTAGCACAATACGGGATTTGTGCAGTTTTATTTATTTGATGCTAGAAATGTCTTAAAAGATGTAGTGGGCAGGAAAACTGTGTCAACACTGAGAGTTTCCTGTGAGCAGGTGTTCAAGCTGGTTTATCTTCTAAATGTGTTAATGTAATTTTAAAGTAAACCCAATGAAAGGGTAAGATTTTCTGCCATGTATTTAGTTATGTTGCATAATTAGGATTTTTGATCTGACTTTATATTTGGTGTCTTTACTGTTTACTTACTGTATAAGTGAAAAGCTTTTAATACATTGTATCTATTGTGTTTGTAATGGATAGTTATTCACAGTGTATAGTAATGGATATGTTTAGGGTTTGGGTGGCTTTAGTGTTGGGGATCATGTCAAGATTGTAATTACATATACGGGTAAGTACAATTTAACATGTATGTGCACAATAGTTGTGTATGTTATGCAACTACATGGTAAAGACACCTAATATGAAGTGGAACTAGGCATTTTTTACATGGAGAAATTTGTATGTTTAAAGTGTAACAATTAAAAAAACAGTGAGAGGGGAACATTGGTATATAACAAATATATTATGTTGCCGGTTGCATTTATGTTCTAGAGTTTGTGATCAATAAATTAACCTATCATGTATATTACAATGTCTTCTTCCTGAGGCGTCTAATTGGTTTCTTCTCAGTTCAGTGAGGCCCAAGAGGAAAGAGAAAGCATTACACTCACACCAACCTCCACTCACTCGCTGCTGGTCCTCTTCTCTCCTCTCCCCCTCTCCTTAACTGAAAACCAAAACAGATGGTGGAGAATCAGCACATCTGCCTGGACGCTCTACAACAATAGATAGCAAGAATCGATCGGGAATCGAGCCTGGTCATGTCCGCGTCCGAGAACTGTTAGATATTTGGTGTAGTTTGCTTGCTTCGCCATTCACAACGGCTGCCGGGGGAGGACAGCGAGTCTGTCTGGGCTCTCCAACGAGCAGAGAAGATGGCCGCCATTAAGATTTTAACCAGCGCGGGTCTTTTCTTGGCGTTTTGTTCTCTGGTGTTGTTGGCAATGGCCATTTGCACCGATTATTGGTACGAGACGGATGCCCGGCGGCACCGCGAACGCTGTAAGAACTACGCCAACAAGCGTAACGATCCCGGATATATTTACATCTCAAATCACAACTTGCCTCTCCAGATGCCTCCAAAGGGCTATGAGAGGCAAGAAATGGAGCCGGTTGGGGAACTGTCGTCACCTCGTGTGAAGCGGCACGCTGTGGCTTCAGCGACGGCAATGGAGTCTCACTGCAGCCGCCAGTTCAACTCGACGATCTCCGGTCTGTGGAGAAAGTGTCACCGCGAGGGGTTTGACCTGGAGACCGAGGACCTCATTTACAAAGGTGAGTTGTTTGGTGGTCTTTATCAAGACCAGTCATAGTAGACTCATGAATTGCGGAGGATCTGGCCGGCCGATTTGCTTAATGTTTTTAATGTGTTTGTCTTGGCCGTTCAGCAATGCTCAACAGAAAAGTGCTTTAAAATTTAACCACAGGGAGGTTGCACCTTCTTTATTAGGTTAATGAGTTGCATTATTAAGGAAAGTTGAATAAAGAGGATTTTTAAAAGACCGGAGTCAGATCACTGTCGCTATCCAAGGTGCTGACTTCAGCGTCCCTGTGTCATCAGAATCAAGGGTCGATGGCAGCACGGGCGTGTAGCCACAAAACTATCGGTCATTGTGGGTTAATAAACACATGCGTCAAGGGAAGATAAAGAAGGTCAAAATGTGATTTTTTTTGTTTGTTTATAAAACGACATTAAAAAAGTCTTATAGAAAGCGCTGATACTCTTCTGAGGCATGACTAATAACAAAACTTAAAACAATATTTACAAAGGGACAGTCAGGGAAAAGCACCGCTCATGTGGCAGTGTAATACATGTACAAGTAAATAACAGTGTTTGTTGTGTAAAGCAAAGTTTGACCTAATCTGTTTTTACAAAGTATTGCAATGCTTGGATGATATAGTTTGGCAGATTATACTGAAGAGCTTACAGCACCGTTCTCTAACATTTTTGGTGTTTTCTAAAAAAAGATCCCTACACATTGTGTTTAGGCCTTAATTATTAAGTGTATGCTTTTATAGCAGCCATTTTCCCAGCCGAGCTGCAAGAAGGAGGCGCTTTGCTCACTTGACCATATCTTCATCAATAATTTGTTCATTGATTTTCCCAGGTCACTCTAAGTGGCTGTGTAGATGTCATGAAAGATGAAGTAGTGATGGTCCGCAACCACTCCAGTTAGACTGTTAACCCCTGCTCAGAATGCATTTCTCTCAGATTTATGATCACTTCATTCACCATAAAATCATGTTTAGATAAAGCAGGCAGAATATTGTTAACTGTTCAAGTCCAAAATTACACAAAACAGATATTTGTTTTAATGGTTAACAACAACTGGGTGCAGTTATTTACCAGTGCGAACTAGGAATGATGCTTAGAGAAGCTGGAAGAGTTCAGACTGAATCAATGAATGCTTTCAACATGCTGAAATGCTTTAAAAAGTGAATTCACACATTGCATGCTGTGTTACAGCAGAAAGTAATATAATCTACAGCAACTCTTTCTTTCAGTAAACCAGTTTAATTAGAGGCATCAACATGCAAATCTGAAATGTCTTTTAACTCTGCATGGCATTGATTTTTTCATTGTTGCAGCTTTATTTTGCCCAATTAATTTGAAGTCTCTTGTTAGGCATCCATCAGATGTTAGATTATTTTTATTCTTCTCATGTCATTCCTTGTTTACATTTACAGGGATTTCCTTCAAAGGATCAGATGAACTGGAAAGGTGTCTTTGTGAGAGAGATTGGTCTTTGATATATCTGTTTGTGGTTCTGACATGAAACATTCTGTCACAGTCTGCTTGAACATTGATAGTTTTCTGCTCAGCTCATGCACAAGGCTTGATTTCACAACAGCAACAGCCTCAATGCATTTTGTCATGTAATATGTCTTCAACCCATGATGACACAATGACAACAGGATAAACCATTTCTAAAAACATGTAATTACAGGAAGCCATATGCTCTTGTTTCTCATTGACCTCTTCTCACCTGCTATTTTGTTAAATCATCAATATGTCTATCTCAGCCTTGGCCCCAAATGTTGGTAATAAAAGAATCTAGTAAACCTGTTTTGCACACTCAGGTTGAGTGTTTATAATTTAAGTTGTTTTATGACACAATAAAATTACATCCTTTGAGAAAAATGGATGTCCTGACTGTAGTATTTGATATAACAGGATTATATTCAGACAGATTGAGAACCAATAACTTTTGTTATATGTGTTTTAAAAATACAGTTAACTGATGTTATGCAAGCTAGTGCCTACATTTAAAGTCCCTCAGAATATCATTGCTGTTGGTTATGTGTAAATAGATGAAAAATGTCATCCTATAGATTAGCTTTCCGGCACTGAATGTGATAAATTCAAAACTAATAATGGTCTATTCTGGAAGCAAGCAAGTGGAAAGGTCATCTGTTTCAGTTATTTGGTTATTATGTGTCTGGGTTGAACATAACTCATCACCACACGGTTAACCTGTTGTGTCTAATTGAGTCAACACTACCTGCATAATACCTGTTACATTATGCTGATACAAATAAAAATCAGGCACCGTTTATACCTGTTATTAACCTGGTATGTTTTGGATGACAAATCAAAAGTGGACAAACCGTATCTCCTATGACCAGTAGTGGTTAGATTCCAAATTTCTGATGTAATCACTAAATATGTAAGGATATTATAGCATTTTTAAAAGCAAAAAAGCATGAAAAGTGCTATTTTGGAAGCATGTGATCTTTAAAGCTGAATTTTCAGTTATTGAACTGCAGGGTCTCCATTAATTGTTCATTGACAGGTGAATAGATTTTCCTTCGCTGGAATTTTGAATGCATTCGACCAAATAAGTGTTTACACTGTGAATGCAATGTGGTCATGTGGTTTTTAACCACAACAGCGGTTAAAAGCAAAAAATCTCCAAGCCTTTCACAACACATTTGCAGCTGTGTTTAGTATTGTCATGATCATGATCTTATCTTATGATCTGATAGACCAAAATGGTAATTAAGAAATCTTAATTCCAGGTGTAAATGGTGTTTTATTCATTTGTAGACTGCAGAAGAATACGCAAGGAATTGGCTAGTTTGTCTGGAAAATAGGAGATGGGTAGGGCTGATAGGAATGTCTGGGAAAACTGTTTGGAAAAAAAATCTAATTTTTGCAGTTCCAATTATACACTTCCCCTTAAATGCATCAGCTGTCTTCAGATCTGATGGACATGGTGAAAGCTTTAGAAGGGAAAGCTAAACTTTGTTGTTGTTTACATGTGAATCCACCACCCAAATAAGTTTTCTGAAAACTGTCTACAGAAATGCACAGTAAAACTTTCCAAACCTAGAATGGAGACTTATTAAAAAAAAGTGCAATAACAAAGATTGGAGATGAAAACAGAAGCAATTCAGCTGTCTAAAAAAACCATAAAGCTCTATCAAGCAGAGAAAATGAATGCACACAACCTAAAAGTTCACAACCTAAGTGTTAAAGAAAAAAGCAAACAACTGTTTACTATGACACAGCTAATGAATCAAGGGATAGAGAAACCAAGAGCTACAGAGGCATCCGGACATATAAACCCACTTTATTAGAAGGAAGACGTTTCAAACCATACCACGCATTATGTGTCCTTTTTGTCACATAATGCCTGTCCTAATTTCTGCAAATCAATTCCAGACCACATTTTCAATTGGATGAAAGCTATAAATGATATTTATGTGGGTGAGAACTCAAACAGGACAACTGTACCTTGAAAAACCCTGTTAAGCTTATGGGTATTAAAATGTATTGGTTATACATGATAGTAAACAGTGAAAGTAAAAGTGTCCTCACCAACGTGACCTGTTTTACATGGGACAAGCAGATACACACAGATAGACTAATGCTGGTCCATTTCCTGAGCGATGAAAGACTAGATGCATGTGCATTTCAGCAGACTTTCATCTCTTCTATGGTCTAGCATTTTGAATCCACACACAAAGCAACAGTCACACTGAGCAGCCTACAGTTAAAATATTCATCTGATACAACAGGCGTCTGAATAATTTGAGGTGCCACAAAAAGCTTAAAGGAACAGCACTGCATTTCACAGCAGCTGTTAACCTTAACAGAGCCCATCTGCCCAGCTGAAGAACAAAGAACTGATGTATGTATAGATGCTCTTTATCAACCCTACAAGCCCAGTGCACTTACTTCACCTGCTGTTCATGTAGCACATTCAAAAACCCTCCAACTGCTAAAACCCTCCAACACTAGATAACTGGCAACAATAGAAAACATTTTTATCTTGCAAGAATTCAACAAATGGCTCTTACTTAAAGATAACTCAAAGATTTATGGTATAACTGATTAGAGTCCCCACTTGTTGCCACAAATTCTCATATTTAACAAAGATATTGTGTTGTCTGTGCAACAGATGCATCACAAAGTTTACTGTATAGTGCAACTGTGCAAGATTTTATTTTTAAAAGGAAAACCTATGAATGAAAATACCAGTAAACTGTTTTCTGCTTCATGAATTGCAATTTAATTAATCTGAGGATCACACGTCTTTTAATTTTGGCTGCCTGACACCCAATACACTCACGCTTATATAACACAAGCAGACACAAAATGCCAACCACATTAGCTGTATTTAACAAATTTGATCAGGTAACGTAACGTAAATGTAGAACAAATAATGTTCTCCAACTTTGTACTCCTGCATGAGGTTGACAGTTTTTTTTCCAAGTGGCAACTTTTCTCTTTAAATATTAGCAGTTTATATGTGTTGTATTTGTATTCCAGTAAGACTGCATTTGCACTGCATTAAACAATGTATGTAAAGTCTCTAAGTTTGAATAAAAATACAATCAATACTGAATGCAATTCTTAAACGCATGACATTTATGCCCCGCACATTTGTGTCTAATTGCTCTCCAGGTAATAATTTAATTAAAGTAAATACAGGCATGTGCCCTTTGTGACATTTTGTGATCACAACTGACCTGCTGTTCCTCAGACTGATTTACGTGTACATAAATAATCACTGTAAATGTCATTCATATGTTTTTGTCCATTCACAGTATGATTCGCTGTTTTTAAACAGGGTTGATTCAGAGATGCACCCCTGTGAAGTATCACTACACATCTTCAATCCTGCCTCGAAACCTTCCCGTCAATATCACCAAAACCATTCGGCAAGATGAATGGCACGCCCTCCGTGAGTCTCTAATACATGTGCATCTTTAAAAAAATCATTATCCTTGCATTAAAACATACACCTTTTTTCATTGTAAAATCCAAAGTACATATTTACATGCAATACATGTCATTGCTCATAAGTTACAAGACCTAAATAGTAGTTAGAGGTGCTTATTGCTGCTTCGTGCTGCAGATCTGCGTAGGATGACAGCAGGTTTTGTGGGCATGGCTGTCTCTATCATCCTTTTTGGCTGGGTCATTGGAGTTCTTGGATGCTGTCAACAGCATGATCTCATGCAGTATGTAGCTGGACTACTGTTCCTCATGGGCGGTAAGAGACAGAGTGTGTTTGTGAGAGAGAGGAAAAGGTAGACTTGGCTTACTGTACTTTTTTGGATTAAGTGATTAACAATTGTGTCGCCATCTAGTGGCCGGCCATCGTATAACGTGTGCAAACGCTTAGCTGCTTTGAAATGACACCAAAAGCATGAGTTCTTAGCGTCCTCTGTTTGTAATCTGAAAGGAAAGGATTGTGTAATGAATGTTTGAATGTTTTCCTCTCTGACAGGAACCTGCTGTATTATTTCGCTTTGTACGTGTGTGGCGGGCATTAACTTTGAGCTTTCCCGTTACCCGCGTTACCTGTACGGCCTTCCAGAGGATATCAGTCACGGTTACGGCTGGTCCATGTTCTGTGCCTGGGGCGGACTGGGTCTCACCCTGCTGGCTGGTTTCTTATGCACGCTGGCCCCTTCTTTAAGCAGCCCGCTGGCCCGCACCGCAGTCCACAAGTCCAGGCACGAAAATGGGACAGTGTGATTAAAGACTTCTGGAGCAACATGTATACAGTGTTTGTGTAATGACATCTGGCCTATTCATATAGTATAATGACTGAATCATCACCCTCGTCTCTTTTCATATGACTCAAGGGGCTTTCTGGCACCTATTACAAGTGAACACTATTTTCAACACAACTTGTGTACACCATCCATCTTCTTAAAAGATGCAGCCCAGACCATTGATGGTTAATGAAGAAAGTGCTTAACCCGTCTGGCATGTCCTGTGTTGCAAGAATCTGAGAGTCACATGCACAGACCACATACACTGAGCATCTCGAAGCCCCCATGTCTCACTCTGACCCTTTATGGCACAAAACCCAATGTGAATTTTCACCACTCTCTCTCTTCAGTTCAGAACAGAGAGACTAACCGGAGGTTACTGTCTTCTCTCCAAGAGGATTCATAATAAAATGGTGCTCTTTTCACAATTTCACAATCTCAAGAGGACAAATAAATCCATGACACATCCTTTTTCTAATAGCTCACTGACAGTTTAAAATCTTCATTGGGGGACTGCAGGGAAAGATTAAAGTATTTCTGTCACTAAAGCTTTGAGAAGCAAATGTCCTGAGGTCTCAAAAAGAGTCTAAATGTGTAAAAATACTTTGTTTTGTCTAGTCGACATTTGTATGAAATTATGCTTGGGTACAAATGAAACCTAGTCACTCTTTGTTATAATTGTAATGATTGGTGATCTGGCCCAGTCTGTGGTAGCTGTTTTAATTTGACTAAATTTATTGCTCAATGGCATGTGAAATATTGACAATTTGTTTTTGAAAATTTCTGTTGGGGTTGATTCTGACCATCATTTGTTACAAAGTCTTATTGCTGTTATGACCGATTAAGAGCTCAGCGTCTTGTTACCACAACAAAATATTGTTGAATATTCAAGCTAAAAAGAAAGCTCTGATTGCACATATTAAATGGTTTTTATGAAATTCAGTGATATGATTGGCTGCAAAGATAATATACAATACAATGTCCTCAAGTCAGATTTTGGACCAGAATAAATTATGTACAGGTGGATCACAGAAAGTTGATGTATCCCATGTTTAGAAATTGTTTAAATCCTTAGGGGGTGTCTGTTATGGGTTCAATGCAGCACAAAACAAACCACAATGTTTACATGATACAGTATGTTGTATTTAGATGACCAACTCATAAAAAAACTAAACAATATTTTATTGTTAAGAACCCCAGCCAGCCTGATGGCTTTAATCTCATAATCTAGTAATGTGTTTTCTAAAAGTGTCTTTTCACATTATTGTTAATAATTCATGTTGTTTCTATTCTCACTAATGGATATTATTTATTAAGAATGCTACTGTGAAAAGCACAGTTATCATAAATCATTTAAAAATGCCTCACATCTTTACCAAATGTACATTCATCATGTCTCATAGATCTCCACAGAATTCAAGCACAATGTACTGATGTTGTTACACATGGTGGTGATGAGGAAATGCAATAGTTAACATGATACAGGAAGTACTGTGGCAGTATTCTAAGAATGTATTTGGAGAAATGCATTGTGTATATTAGGTGTCACCTGAGGACAAATTAAAAAACCCAGTCATTTTTCTGGTAAAGCCTGTAGTACTTTAATGGAATAACAGAGCAGAGTGACAATTTAACAGACTGGCACAAACATTTTGCGTCTATATACAATTTCTGTGTTACATGGCCAAATATAAGATAACATGAGGAGAGCAAAACCAAAATTAATAGTAAAAATAAACTCTTTAGCTAGATGGGAAAGTGTTGTATTGAGTGAGCCCTTTCTGAGGAAGGAAAAAACATCACTAACAATGCAGAAATTGGAATGTAAAAGAAAGCACAAGATCAGTGGGTAAACAGATAAAGCAACAAATAAAAGCCGATTGAGGTGTTTTGTCATTTTTGGTGAGACATTTGCATAAAAACTGCCATTTTCTTTGGCAGTTAAAGTAGCACCATTTTTTATTTCTTTTGGGGTAAAAACTGTTTGACCTCTTCATTTCAAAATGAGCGACAGAGAAAACAAGTGTCATTGTCTCGCATGCTGTCATATTAATTTCAGTGTAATTATATTTGTGTCAATTTTTAAAATGACTTTTATTTTAAGAAATAAAATGTTAGTAGCATTTTATTATGAGGTACTTTTCCTTTACATGTCATTTGTTATGCTATGTGATTGGCTGGAAAGCTTTAACAATCTACAATTTATATATTTTTATAAAAAATTACAAAATCAAAGAAACAAATAGGCCTGAACTTCTGAAAGAGAGCCACATTGATTGAATCTGACCTGCTACATGAGCTACTGTAAGTTCATGTAATGCTCTATATCAACCCTGAGTATGAAAAGAACAAAGAACTGAATTGGCACATTATGTAAGTATATGTTTCCACATCTATACAGTATGTCCACAGGCCTCTAAACAAACGTCTACACAGAATGGTATTGCAGCAGTTTCACTCACAGACAGCTAATAACTTGATGAAGAGCTCCACCTAGAGGATGATTGTGGAACATTTTCAGGTTCCATTTACGTACAATAAAATATACATATAGTTACAATACAATGTAAAGAGAAATAAATCAATGCTGGCTTCTCAGTAAACTTTTCAATATTAGAGGTCTTGCACTTTATGATTTTTTTAATTTTACATAAAAAAGTGGGATAAACAAATTCTAATCATAAAATAAAGGAAAAGTTGTTTTATGTAATATGACATCAACCCATTCTTTCAGAAAGAAATCCAGATTACTCTTGATTGAATTCAATTTAAGATACACTTGCCAATAAGATTTTACTTTTTAAAACGGGAGTGAGTACCTACGACCATATAACTGTCCCGGGACAGTTCTCTCTTGACTGGGGACTTGCCGTTAGACTTGCAGGTTTTGATTCCGGGCCGGGCGATTGCAGTCGTCCTGCATGGGTCATGCTTTAACAAGTACGTACCAAACGTCTCCCATCCACCACCAACACGCACCATGACATGTTTATCATTCAACATCTGTAAATTTAAAAAAAGAAAGGACGCATAATACATAAGAGACTGTCTTATGTATTACAAATGGTTGTTCAAGAACATTATTCACAGAGTAAATAAGTATCTGAGATTTTCCTTATACATGTTAATTTTTATAAACCTAAACAACTGCTGTGTCTGCATGGCTTAGAAATATCTAACATAACATTCCAGTTGGTTGTGTCTTTTTAAATAATCCCCCCAACACCCCCATCCTTCTTTATAAAATATTTAAAGCCCACATCTAATATGCAGCAGATCCAAAGGCAAATAATCTCAGTTAGAGGAAGACAGAGAGTGTGTGACAGAGAGAGAGAGAGAGAGAGAGAGAGAGAGAGAGAGAGAGAGAGAGAGAGAGAGAGAGAGAGAGAGAGAGAGAGAGAGAGAGAGAGAGAGAGAG
>JAZGTK010000080.1:0-17514 GCA_036877625.1 Ambastaia sidthimunki | reverse complement strand
GAGAGAGAGAGAGAGAGAGAGAGAGAGAGAGAGACTGTGCTGTTAAAATCTCATTAAGCCTAATGAAACACCACCTCCTGTCACCAGCTGAGCACCAACACAGGACAAATCTACACACACACACACACACACAAGCCTTTTAAAATATACACCTATGGTGCTCTATCACCAGCTAGCATGCCGTAAATCTTTCTTGCTGCCACGGCAACCGCTTTCAAGCAAGAACAAGCCAAGAAACACGTAACAGAAATGCACAGAGACCTGATAAAGCACAGGACGGGTCGTGTCTCCTGAGAAATGTTTCTCTCTCCCCTGAAGCATTGCTAGTCATCTATCCCCCACACCTTATCAGTCCTGACCCTCTCATTACAAAGCTGTTAAGCTACTGGTGATACAACCAGATTTATATATTTTCCCCTCCCACCCCTCCAAACCCTTTTAGCTTGATGCATCCTAATAGAGGGATTCGTACACAGACACAATCGCCTGGCCGGGTAATTCTAATTACTATGCAGTTTGATCAGTCTCAGCTGTTTCAAAGCAGATTAAAATGTCAAGGCTGACAGAAAGGGGCGAGAGTGAGCCAGACTTAACAAATACACCAGAGAGCCGTGAGGGAGGGGCTGGCCTGTTTAGAAAAACACTGTGTGTCAGTCAAGCTTCACAAATTCTGACCTGTACACAACTCTGTTGATGGTCAGCAGAGTGTTTGCTTGGTGAAAATTACAATGATTCAGAGATAAAAAAACGAAGTGGAATTTTGTATGTTTTTGTACAAATACTTGGAATTCTGCATGTGTATTCAGCCCACATGTGCCAATTCCAAGCTCATTACTCATAATATTATCCCTCACAACAATCTTTTCTTTCACTCTTTTATTTAATTCTATAATGTACATTTTTATGATGACAGCAACATTTGTCATCATAAAAAACATTAAAAGATTAAAATCATAAAACATGATTTTAATCTTTTTCTGCTTCCCTATTTCTCTATTAAAATGTTAATGTAAACTGGTAGTTCTGTTGTTGAAACATCAACCACTAGATGGCAGATCTTTGCTTTAACCTCTCTGTCAGAGAGCAAAACCATCTCATTTGAACAGCGCCTAATTAAGCAACTATCCTCTAATAAACTGTCAGTCTAAAAGTAGCGACTGTGTCTTAAAACAAGCCTGGTTATAACGTGCGACCCTCTGTTAATGAATTGTGCCATATATGATAGAAACAAATTAGAGAGAGAATACTGTGTATGATTTCCCAGCCTAGAAATGCCTGTATTCTGTTCACACATGAAAAGTTATTTAAAGAACACATCAAACAGCAATAGAGATAAAAAACAAACTGACAGGACCCTGCATGTCTGTGTTTTGCTGTCTGCTTCCGTCTCCGCAGCCCTCCTCAACTCACCTGGATAAGATCCATATCTGACCCTTCATGCCCTTTGTGTAACAACAATAAATGCTGAATATATCCTTAATGACTGAACAGATCAACAAGCAAGATAAACCTGAAAACATCAATAACAAAATGAAAAAAAAAGACTAGAGAACATTGATAACAAAAATACACAAATGTATAAAATGGTAAAGGGTTCTAAAATTATGAGACTTATGTTTTATATTCTTTTAATATGGGGTCCACAAAAGAAGATAAAGGTAGTTTTGTCAGTTAGAAATTATAGTATTGAAGCAGCTTTCATGAGTCACTTTTAAAGTGGCATTACCCTTTCTGGTAAGATCTAAACAGAGAGGTATTGCACGTTATCATGACCCCATTAACATCCCTCAGTAATGACGAACATGGCTTGAATCACATTTCTTTTAGAATGATACACTGATTCTTTACCTCTGCCGGCAGACTGCTCGGCTATTGTGAAGATCTAATGGATTTTGCCTTACTTTCATTTTATCTCAGGACATCAAAACAAAAGAAAAAAACTTGGACTCCCTCGTGCTGAAAAGGCTGAGAAATGATATTAAAAGCCTCTCTTTGCTACAGTAAGCGATTCTCTCTCACTCTCTCACACACACTCTCTCTCTCACTGCTGCTTCTATGCTAATTGGATCCCTGACAGAAAGCGGCTGCTTTGCTTCCTCAGTCACACATGCTGCTGCCCTGAAGGATTTGTCTACTTGAAAACTCACAAAAGGGAGGGGCGGAGCCAACACGAGCACGGCTGTCACCATTTAATATTCACACTGATTATGACTTGATCAGTTTTCTACTACTATTTTATTCTGTTTTCCTTCTGCTTTTCATTGTTTAGCCATTTCTGACCAATGCCTACTGAAATTATATTTGAGACATCAGACCTACCAGAGATTTAAAATATTCCCCCTCAGTCAGTTTTGATTTAGGATTCGATGTAGTAATTGGAAAAGATGTTTTAGACAGACAGATGCAGGTCCTCATTCCAAAATGCTGATTAAATGCTCAGCCAAGAAACTAACAGCCACAGCAAAATGAAAATATAACTTGAGAACATATACATGAATATTCAAATGAATAGGAAAATTTCCTTCCAGAAACAAGCAGCTATAGTGTAGCAATGAAATGCTTGGTTTTGGTTTAAGTTAGTTTTAGTCTAATAGTATAAACATGGCTTCATTATCCACAGTATCTTTGTGAAGTTGTTTAGGTAGATAAAGATTATAATAATAATAGAAAAACATAGAGGACGCTGTGGACCGTGTTTTTTAAACAACTCAGAGTCAAGAATAACTGAAATACATTCAACGCTAACTGTGTTACACTAAATTCTGGATCTGTGTATATCTGTGCATCTAGATTTGTGATATAGGACACAAATAATCTAAAAAGTTTGAGAAATGGAGTGAAATGTCATATGACTGACAGACTTTGGCATCATCTAGTTACGTTTGTTGTAACATTTATGAGTGCATTAAAACATATGAAATATAGACAGGAAAACATGTATTTCTTAGCAGTAGGTCAGCATTTAAACTGTTCCTGTGAGGAATCTAACAGCCTACATAAGCTTTAAAGCACTTCAGGTTTTCGTCGATTTTGATTTCTGTGTGAATTTTCAATATTCCTGCTTCATTTTTAATCATGGATGAATAATCAATTATTTGTGCTTTCAAGCACAGTTTTATGTTTTATTTTTTTGTTCTGTTAAGGTACTTGTGAAAGATTTGTCTGATCCCAGACATTTGCAAGTCTGAACAAAGGTGTGAACCTTTTCTTCATGTTGCCAGGCAACACCAGCTCCCAAGAGGCTTTACCTTGAATGAGTACTGTGCTCTCTCTCGGGTTCAAAACTAATATTTGTGCTTCAACAGAAACAGTGAAAGCACAGCAGGGCTTGGTGGCACATCAATGCTTTGAACAAACAATAAAACATGATTTTATATATCGTAACAAGATAGATTGCAAATAAGCAATAACATTTTCATTCAGCTGGGTGAGCTGGGATGAAGAAAGCAATCTGCACTGGAGATTGCAGAACATACCCTGACATAAAGAACTTTGTCTCCCACACGATAATGCCCTTTCGGCTGCTTCTCAATCCAGAATTTAACAGGACATTTGCACGGTGGGTCCTCTGATATCTGCCTCACCTGAAACAAAAGGTGAAGATAATGCTAAGCTTTACCCAAAAAGACCAAAAATGAAATATAAAGGCTGAAATATAAAGCATATATGATGTAAAGCACTCACAATATCATCCAGCAGGTTACCAGTGTTCTTTTTTCCACTGAACTTTGAAAGGCTATTTGTGGGTGGTGCAGACTTGATGGGAGTGCTGATAGGTGATGGTGTAGAGAGTGAAGAAGGTTGAGGCTTTGAATCTGTGTCAGAGAAGGTGGGGGACAAGGAGATTAAATCTGGGGGAGGGGTGGAGGGCAACGGAGGAGACGGATGGGCATCCAGCGGAGGGGATGGAGTTGGCGAGGCAGGTGGTGTGGCAGGAGAGATGGAGGTGGGGAGAGGAGATGGTGTTGAGACTGGAGGGGGGGTTGGGTCAGGAGAAAAGAAAACAGGTGGAGTGGATGGAGAGGGCAGAGGTGATGCAAAGAACATGGATGGTGACAAACAACCATCTTCTTCTTTTTCAAACTCTTTCTCCAGCTTCACCAGTGCAGGAGGCTCAACCCCATACCTGAGTAAAACATTTAATCAGCTATGATTAATAGGCTATATGATGATGACATGCAATAGGAACAATTGCAAAGGACTGAGGGAACCAACCTTGAAGCAATTCTCCCAAGCTGCATGAGACACAAGCAAACATCCCGGGGATGTTTCTGAAGAACTGGTGACAAATACAAGCACACAGAACAATTTTAAATGAACACTTCCCCCAAAAATTAAAATCATCATCATTTACAAACCCTACTGTGCAAGACAGAATTAGAGGTTTTTTTTTTTAAGAAGTCTGAGCTGTTTTTTAATGTTCCACAAAACAATATTTAGTCATGTAAGTTTGGAATGGTATTTGGGTGAACTGTTTCTTTAAGGTCTTTCGATATATCCATGACATCAGCATGTTTGAAAGGGAAATTATACACTGGGCATAACAATGAAACTAAGCTTTGATAGTCAAAAGAAAAGACATGAGATATTCCTGTACAGCCGAAACACATTACACTGCAGAGGGAATGGTTCAAGTTTCAATTCACAATATTTCTACATTAAGACCTCACCCAATTCCCTTGGACACTGACAAGCCTTAAGGAAAAGACAACTAAAGACTGCCACACCCTCTGAGCTTCTAAACAACAGGAGTCAGTCAGACAGCATCAAGTAATAATGACCTGACTGAGCTTTGAGGTTGTACAGTGCAGAAATACAACAAATGCTGTTGTGTTTGTAAGGACATGTGTGATGTCCTTGTGTGTGGAAAAAACAACTTTGACCCTAATATCTGAAAAACAGGTGTTGAAACTTGTCTTTAACACATCTTTAAAAGCTGAACAGAAATCTGTTTCTCCTATTATTCCATCAAGCTTTGACAATATGAATCCCCATGACAACTAAGAAAAAACACAAGAAAAGCCTTAGTATGAAAGCCAAATGCTACAGACCCATGAATAATATTATCTAGATTACCAGTCCTAATTAGTGGGTTTCACTGTGGCTCCATTCATGCAACCTATTCAAATGATCAGGCAAGTGTGTGTACAATGTACTCTGCATATAACAGGACACAAACACAGTCAGATCAACACGTTGGTTTGGTTACACTAAACACACCTCAGCTTCTATCAGGCAGCATATCAGCCCCTTTTGAATGTAACATAACCCATAAACCTGTAAACCTACCAGAACTTAAAAGCTATTGGTAAAGTGTTTTAAGCTATTATATAAGTAAATAACAATAGTCTGGTTTACTCTTCTTACTTTATCTTTCCTCTCAAATTCTTTCACTTCACTGTTTCTTTATCAAGTGCTGCTGATGATAGCTCACAGGCACATACATCTTTTCTCTATTTTTCTATTCTGCTCTCTATCTTTGACCCTATTTTTCATTCCCCATTTTCCTCTGACCTACTGTCCTTTTATTCCTATTTTCATTCTCTTCCTCTCCATTATTCATCACACAGTGATGGACAGCAGGGGCCAGGGGACACAGATATTGATACTGCTTGTCTACTCAGCCGATCTTTGGACCACAGCCCCACAGGTCCACTGTCTTCATAGAATAAACACAGCGAGAGATTTTTATTCAATGGACATTTAATGATCTCATGATAGTGTGAAAAGTAAACATGGCCAACACAGAGCTTTCTGTGGTAAAAACGATCATCTTACAGATCAGGAGTTCAGGAGTCTCTGTGCTATAAGGGAAAACTCAAACACTGCAGGCTGTGAGTTTGTGAGGAATCATATTTACATCAACAACAGGTTCACTTGTTCAAAACCTACTGAAACTAAAGGTCCAAGACTATTTACAAAATATTATACAAGCATGTTGATATCTTTAAGATCTACAAAACTTTTCAAACATTATGGGACGAGCAAAAAATTGCAGTCAGTGAATACTTACCAAGATCTTCAGACTCAAAAAGATGTGACTGCGCCATCCCAATTTTACGGCACCAGTACAGAAAGTTCGCTGCATTGTCCCGAGCAAAGAATGATCCTGGTGCTGCATCAGCACGCCAGCGAATCACACGCCGAATAAAGGGCTATGGGTCACAAAAGCAACCAACCAAAATGTATTTATGCTCATCTGAATATGTTGTATTGTATAAAATATCATAACAGCAATGTCCTTCTAATTGGTGGTTTATCAAGTTTTTTGTTTTTGAAATTTTTGCATATAATAAATAATGAACCCTGCATTTTGCATATTACAAGTGCATATGTATGTTTCTAGAATTTGTTCCCTCCCTCCACTGACACTAAGTCCTCAGCTGAGTAAGAAGATCCCACATAACCAACATCTAGACACACAGGTGAAGGTCACCAGTAATGTGAGGGAAGCTTATTTATGCCCTCTATACAATGTGATATTGTGATATTATTACTTATGATTTTACAAAAAAAGACAATTGGTGATGGTGAAAACTAAAGCCAATACAGCTTGAAAACATATAAACTACAGTGAAAATGTATTAATAAATAAATAAATAAAATTCATCCACAGCCATTCAACTGTGCAAACATAAAAGTTCCACAATTTTAATTATGTTTATGCACCTGTGCAGTACAATCATTTATTATTTATTGCTTTTATATATGAATTTAGACCATGAATTATGTGGCTGGCAGGCTGAAAGTCTTCCTGAACATAAATACATCAATCTGCTATTTTTCAGCCCTTTGGCATGACTAACGCCTTTAGTACTGATTTCAAAGGTGTTTCTTCTGTACTGACTATTTATTTAGCTTATTTGGGGGTTACGTCTGATTACATCATCAGAATCTTTAGCTACATCATCAGATATCTATTGCTTGGGGTCAAACTACCATGAATATAGTGTAAATAAATACTGCATTCATGTATGTATAGGTTTACTGCTAAGAGCACCTTGCTATCGCTGGCCAAAATCATCCTCTCCTGTATCTCCTCTGCAAGCTGACATAAGACCACACCAGTGTCCAGCCTGTCCATGAAACTCTCAGCTGTTATATCCAAACCTGAACATTGAGAGACAGAGAGAGATAAAAAAGAAGGGGAGAGAAAGAGAATGAAAGCCATCAACAGACGTAGCAAAGACACTGATTATTGTAAGCACTGAATGAGCTTTATGGTGGGTGAACAGAACTACATTTAAAATACACATTGACAAAACAAAAAAGTTCAGTATAAACTAATACAGTAGAATTGTAAAGGTTGCTGTTTTACCTCCTTTTCAAATCCTCTCCTCCTTTTTTTATTTAACATTCTTTCTGTACCTTAGGAAACCCAAAGATGCCCTGAACAATTTTCTAAGTACACTGACTTTAAGATTCTCACGGCCGTGCAGACGCATTCCTGAGGCCTGGGCTGTTAAATACATACAGATTCAGACACAGCAGTACTGAAGAGGGAAGGGGGAGTGGGGGCCCTGGGGAGGAGATGGTGGTGGAAGAGGGAAACCACAACAAAAAGAGAAATCCTGATTTGCAGAATGACTGGAGATGGTCATTAGCTCAGAGACGGAGAGAAACGTGATGAACAAAAGAGATCTCCTGCTGTCCTCTAACCACAAAGTCATACTGCAGCCATCAACAGGAAGAGAGCTGTGTAAAGTGAGTTTGGATGGGTTAGATGTTTGTTTGCACCCTGGTAGTCAGAGAAACAGCCTCATCAGCTTCTACAGACAGAAATACTAAACATTTGGATGTTCGCAGTTGTCTCTTGTTTCATCTGATTTCTCAGGTTGTTGTGTCTCTCAGGTACCACCAGCCTGATGGTTTGTCTTGTTTTGACCCCATTATATGGTGTTGTTTTCACCAAGCCTCTTAAGCTCCCAATGGTCTTATTGTCAGAGCTTCTGACAACAAACAACAGAAGGTCAGAACATGCCAGAACCTGCTTCAGACTGCTCTGTTTGAGAGAGACACTTCCTCTTTTAGGGTCTCATCAGGGCATTTACCAATAATCCAAGAAGCAGAGAAATTCTGGGAATTCTATTTAAAATGCCTGGGTGTAAACATACGGCTCATCTGTTGCACAGGCATATAGTAATTTGTGTTTGTGTTATCATTTTATGAGATTGTGTAGATAAGAAGCACTTGTGTAGATAGGAAGAATCTTTTATACTAACATGAACTGAACAATAGTCAAAAAGGTAACCTTGGGATATATATAGACAACAAGCTTAAAATGCTGACAACGCAGTAATGCAGAGACGCAAAACACCTACAAAACCTGCATGTGGAAAGCCCATGAGGGCTGGGAACAGTCTTCTTATAAAGCTGTGAAAGATAATAAAATAAGTAACTCTACTGGTGCACACTTATGATAAATGTGACCAGAGATGACTATAACTTCAAATTCATGACTTTGTTTGACACACTTGAGCTCCAGTTACAAGTTTCCATGTGTTAATCTGCCAAAGGCTATTTATTGTTGCTGTAAAAGGCCTGAAAATTACACCCTAAAGATTAAGCTGTACACCCAGCCTGAGCACTATAATCAGCCCCTTCTGGTTAACTAGTCTTCCGCATAACAGTGCTATGCTTGTTCCTACTGTAACTGATGAAGCAAACTTTCAGTAGCTCTCCAGCCACATTCACTCACATTGATTAACTCATTTTTTTGTATTATAATAATGGTCTTAACTTACCTCAAGGGATTAAAGAAAGTAGCAGTACAAAAGAACTGCTGCAGAAAACTTCACTATTATTACAGTCCCTTCACAAAGCTTTAAACCCAACCAGTTTACGAGAAAACACAAAACTTACATTGTAAAAACCAGAAGGTGACAGTAATCACTAATGTTTATGCAATTATGACTACACTTTATTTTCTTACCCAGGATTCTGTTTAGCCAGATGGCCAGATCTTCTTTCATGGGCAGCAGACTGGCTTCATGCCTACATGCCAGCCACTCGTTGTACTGGAGCAGACAGGAGAGGTCAGGTGCTGGTTCTCGTCTGGGACTGAACGGGCCATTCATACTGACTCAGATAGCGGCCTGCTGGAGGAAAAAAGAAAAACTTCAGTTTGTGTTGCAAAAACGTATAAACCGTCAATGTTTCTTTATATTTTATTCTTGACTTTTTATGTTACCAATATATGTTTTTTTAAAAAAACATACTGCTAACTATAAACTACCTTTGGATAAAATCCAGCATTTCCTTGAAAAAATACAGCCATATACACACTTCACAGCAATGGTTGGGCCTAATGGTCCTGGATGGACTATATAAATGTGCTGAACATATGAAATATAGCACATCTGTTTCCTCAATGCTTCTGTATATGGGCCATTGTCTGATCTTACCCCAACCACTGCTGGATTTACATTGTACCCAATGATGCAGATCTACGTAAATCGCCAGTTCAGTGCTGGCTGGGAACGAGTTGATACAGAAGGCAATGAATAAGATACAATGATGCTACAAACTGGCAAAAAATTAAATTATGTGTAGTGTGAAAAGTGCTATACAAATAATATTTAAAAGTAAGCCTGGCACTATAGGATAAGCAATGAGAATTAAAGCTAATTGTGGAAAATAAGCAAGTTATTCTCCCAGAAGAAAACTGTATTGCTCTGTGGTTGCTCTTTCAACTCAGGACTGAGTGATATTTAATATAGTTATTATTCTCATGAGCTCTCGGACTCTTCCTACACACAGACAACACTCAGTATAAACTGACTACACACTGTGCAGTATAAACCATTAAGATTTATCTTGCCAGACTGCATGTAACACTGCAGCAAAAAAGACCCAAAACAAACAGACAAACAGCAGTCAGACACTCTCACTCAGGGAGGATTTAATCCCAAGCCACTGAAGAATGCGGTCCTGTAATTTCCCCCTATACAGGCAACCATTCATCAGAGGGGCCTTTCTCTTGTAGCAACATGCTCCTGCTTCCCATAACTGCTATGGTCTTGTAATGCTAAAGAAGATCAGACACCTGCAAGGCAGATGTGCGTGATTTAAACCAGCACTCAGGGAAACAGTGCTGCTGAATGTAGGTCCACCCCCCCTTTATTTTCTTAAAGTTGGAAGCCCAAAACTTTTTGGCCAGTTAAGGGGCCAGGAGAAGAAGTGAGTTTGCCAGGAGAAGGTTGGTGAGAACAAGACACAATTGGGGTTTGTTCTCCACAATTTTAAGAGTGGTTCCATGTGGGCATGAAAAAAATGGCAAAGTGAGCTTTAATGAAGGTCTCAGAAGAGCCGAAGTCTGTTTTCCTAAAGGCATTAAGAACAGGGCTTTCTTTAAACAAGGAAAGACGTGGTATCAAAGCAAAAACTTCTTGCCTTTATGCGGGTCAGTGATGAAGGCTGAGCCTCTGTGACCGATGGAGCATGGGAAGCCCACACAACAGGATTACAGCACACAGGTGCCACATTCACACCTACACTGCAACCTGACCATACTCACACAGGAGGGGAGGAAGAGGTCTTCAACCAAACCCACACACAGAAAGAGGCTTTATGTTCACACATACACACACAAAGATTCGTTTAACACACACACTGACTTACGCTCAAGTTCACTGTTCACAGACAGGTGTGAACATTGATTGATACACACTGACACAAGGCAACACACATGAGATCCAGACGCTTAACTGTGCTCATCTTAAGAGTGTCATGATTACACTACATGACATCTGCCCTGCAAGCCCCTCATCAGACAGAAAATGGTTTAATTTTATAGGCTGTATTGTTTCATCCTCTTGCGTTATGCTGTTGAGCACTTGAATGCTGAAAGGTCTTGACCTCTGGGTAAACAAGCTAAAACAGAAGCAAACCACAATTTTATTTAACTGTCAAACCAGCGAATGTGTCAGGGTACATGCAGAACAATAAATCACATTTCTTTTGGCTAGATAGTCTGGCTTGTTTTATCCTGCTAATTAATGCTGTGAGTTACTGTAGACAAAGGGCTTGACATTCATCATATCTAATATTGGGCTGACAAGCAAAGTGTAGACTTCTTGTCCTCTCATGGAATTCTAGTAAAAAAAAAAATCTCAGTTTCAGCATGAAACATATGAACACCTTTTTCATAGCGACTAATTTACTTTTGGAGTAAACCAGCGTATAAACTTAGTGTTTCTCTGTTTATTTAAATAGTGTGTAAGCTGTACAATATCTATGAGAAAACATATTAACAAAAATATAAAATTGTTAGTGAATTACAGCCACAAATCAGTGTAATAGAAATTACAGACAGATTAGTCACAAGTATGACTAGTACAGTGGATGATATCAATAAAATCTAAAATCTCGACAGCATATTAACATGTTTTAAACTTTTCACAGTGCTTTTCTGGTTTGTTGTTCCTGCTCCTGTATATAATAATTTACAGAACTGTATCTACAAATCTGAAAAATAATACAAATACTTGATATTTAAATAATCTTATTATTTGATTTAAATAATAATATACATGTGGCCAGGTTTTCTCTTCTTTATTTCTTTATCTGGCACTGTTATTATTATTACATTAACTGTCGATAACATCTCATGCAGCATCATAGCCTTAACATTGATCGTCAATGTCAATTACAACTTTACAACTCGTTTAAAACATCTAAGAACATCTACGATACATTTCATTTCTATTAAACTTAACGAAAAATCTTAAGTTCATTTCCCCTTTCAAATAACTTAATATTCTTATAAAATCCATATTTTAGCCCGTGTGTAAACATCAGAAAATACATAAGTGTAAAACGGTTTACCTGCCAGTTGTCTTCAGCTATGCAGATCCGCCAACAATGTCACTGTCAAACTTTCACTCTCTCCTCCAAACACACTCTCGGTATCAAGTTACATTTACATACAGTATGTGACGCGTTTAACAACAACTCGTGGGATCATTCATAATCCTGTAGATGTCTCAGATCTGACCTGTACACCTCAAATAAAACACCACAAACAGTGTTTTTGTTGAACGACCCACAAATAAATGTATTTGAACTTACCTGCGTGCAGTTAAAGATTAAGTCGAATAGGAAGCAGTTAAAAGTCTCCCTAAGTTTCGTTTTAAAGGTTATTTATGTAGTTTAACAAACATGTTCAGTGAATATCTGCAGTTGATACCTTATATGAAGAAAACAATATGCTCAGTGGTTTAAGTTTACATGTGGTCTATGCTATTTCTGTTAGATAAGATAAAACCTTTGTAAGATTTGCATAGGCTGCGCTACAAACAATTAATGTTTACAGAACACAACAACCGTTTATACCCCATGTACATCTTTAATTTTAATCTTAGGATATTTATGGTTTTAATCTAATTTTACTCAATAGAAACCCCTATCGTTCTTTTGCAAGTGTTATTCGGCTGGTGCAGAACATCGGACACGAACACTCGGTTACCTCGGCCAGCAGATGGCACTACTGTCACCTCTTTATAATTCATTGTCAAAATGTCAACGTATACATGAATATGCATCACAATGTTGCGTTCAGTTCTCTGTCAGTTCTGTATCTCTGAAATCCGGACGAGCCTTCTCTTTTTGTAGGTCTTAGCAGATTTCAATAGATGTATCTGGATATTAATGTGTCTCTTGTGGAGTTATGGAAGTAATGGTTTGGTTAGTTACGAAATCATTTCTGTGTCCGCTGTTTACATGCACCCTATACATGGTGTTGAGATGCGTTTTTTTTCAATGCTTCCGATTAGTCCATCATTCCTTTATTAGATTAAGACCCCCAAAAAACAGCTGCGAAAGTGACTTGACACGGCGTAAAAGGCATTACGTTTAGTAGGCGGATATATGTGCTTTCTCCGCCCACTGGGTTGTTTATGACGAGAGTAATGGGTTTGTATCCATGTTCGTTCTCCTTCGTTAGAGAGCGATAAATATTAGACCATGTCGAAGCTACACGATAGGGATCACCGCGCTGGATCGTAACAGATGGCGAACTGGTGCGTTTCCTGGGCAACCAAGGAAAGCGTCTGGTGTTTGGATAGACACGCTCTAACACCAGGCACGTGCCTGTCCAAATGATTCCCTGGGGTCTGTGGGACCAGCGCAGCATCAGATGGGCCCGTCACTAATTGAAGTTCTTTGTCCCCCAGCATTATCTTTCTTCATTTTCTTTCATATACAAGTTTCAATCGTAATTGCCTTGCGCCAAGGAATGTACAAGAAACCACTTAACCAATCTTAATATAAGTATAAAAATGTAATATACCACGTGTCAGCTGCAAAGAAGTTGATTTACAGGTAATGTGCTCTGTGTCTTAATTTACTCGAAACGGCACCGCGGTCACGGTTCATAAAGTGTCAATTCAACATCCGGGTCACTTGCCTCAGGGTGCGACTGCAGAGTAATTACTGCAGCTGTCAGATTGAACAGCAGTCTGTTCACTGCAGCATAGACTACAGGCGTGTAGAGTTTCTACTGAAAATGTGACATTAGTTACAGCTGTATTTGACACCCACTGTGTTTGGAAATAGTTGTAGTTTTGTTTAGGATTAGTACATGTTTGTTTAACATGCTTAGCCTATAATCTACATTTATTTTGCTTTCAATAGTCAAAGACAAACCAAGTAGAAGATGCAATAGACTACTACATTGAAAGTGGTTTGATATCTTGATGAATACAGATAATTACAAGATGTTACTCCACTAGGCCACCTTACGATCTGCAACACTGTCAGTTTAATATTAAAGGTTTTTTGAGCTCGAGTAAAACAAAAAGGAAGCCATACATTATTTATTTTTTGTCAACACTAGGTGGCACTACAGTATTCCAGTCACTTTAAAAATCATCGACTGGCTGAGTGAGGCACTATCCCTATCTTTATAATCAGATTTAGCCCTCATCCTCAAGCAACAGTGCTGATGATATCTGATCTCCGTTTTTTGTGCCAGAAAGATCCGCACTAGAGACGACAAGCATGACAAACAAGAACACATTCTTGTGATCCCCGTGGTCCTGATGCAACAACCTTGACTGTTCTGCACAGACTCTCTCTCTCTCTCTCTGTGTGTGTATGTAAATATGATTATGTGTGGAGCAGTGATGAGATCAAGTAACTGTAATATAATTACCACATGATGGAAAATGTGCATTATCAGTTTTCAGTCTGGCATTCACATCATCAGGTCTATAACAATGTCCAAACACCGGGGCAGCTCAATCTCTTACATAATAAACACACACGAGTTGAACTGAACACCACTACATTTTAATTATTGTTGATATGATTAGAATGATCTGTCTCTTTCTTTCTTTTCTCCCCTCTCTTTTTCTTTTTATACACACAAACACACACGTCACATGGTTCTTTCTAATGGCACAGTCTCAACAATTCATTGATTTTCTCCTAGTTTACAAAATACTCTATGACAACCACATTCCATCTTTACTACTACAAGCATCTCTGTCTCTATGGCAACCCTCTCCATTTCTAAAGATTCAGAGACACATGACAAAGAGATGGAGAAAAGAGAATGAGATATAGAAAGTCCCAAAAGAGCCAAGGCCAGACGGGCATTCAGTTTTAAATGAGCATACAGCTTCTCATACAGAATACAGCAAAACAAGTGGAAATATTCAACTGTGCGCTCTGTCTCTCTCTCTTACTCTCTCCCAACACACACGCTTCCATTGTGGAAATGATGATTTTATTGAAACAATAATTCAGGACATGTGTTGACAAATGTCATATATTTGAAAATGTAATTTTAAGAGACCTTTCATATTAAAGTGCATGGTTTTGGAGTGGATCTTATATGGCATATAATATAGTGTACTACTTGTCAGGGTGGTACATAAAAACATGCTTGTTGTTGCAGCTGCCATTCCATGGTGTTGATAAGATGGATGGGTAGCCCAAAGTGGCCTAGAATAGACGGAAGCTGATTTTCATTGGTTCGGGTGGGGTTGGTGGGCGGGACAGAATACCCCAGTGACGACTGCGTCAGAATGTGCGTCAGGTTCTCACGTTTCAGAATAGTAACCTTGAGAGTGGAGGTAAATGGAGGAACAATTTCTCTGCTATATGAATTTTATATTAGTAAAGTTTCACACATTTCACACAAAAGTTGGTAGTCGTAGAATTTCAAGTACTTTCCATACTTTTAATATTTCTTACAATAAGCTAATAATATCTTCTATCACCATTCCTAACCTTCAAAGAAACCTTTTTACACTTTCGTTCAAATATTATTTAGAATCTTTATTACATGTCTGGTTTTCCTACATTGTAAGACTGTTTTTGTAAGTATAATGTGAATTATACCTAGAGTTCTCTCTCTGACCTTGATTTATTCACTCAGTCTGGGGAAGGTTAACTCTCCCGGGTGCTGTAACTGGGGAAACAGGTGTAAGTGTCTCCAGGTTCAGAATGACTCATCCCAGACACAGAAGTACAACCACATCTATTATTTTTTAAAACACATTTAAATATATGATCCTGTTCATTCTAATCTTTTATGTCTGCATACATGGAACAGGAAGGGAACCTACTCTGAACTATTGTCTGGCTGTCTTTGTTTCTGTCAATTAATCAATCTAAAAGATTTTTTTGAGCTACAGAGTGATCACATTTAAACATTTTAAGAGTTTTTATCTGCAACTGATTATATATGGTGTGATTGTAGGCCTTTCTGTATGCAAACTTGTGTGTTGTGCTAGGTACTGTATGCATCCCAGTGTTTTTGTTTTCTTCATAGAAAGGAGCATGACAGCTACTTTGATCAGTTGAGCAGTTCTTTTGCTGTCTACCTCTTTCTCTCCTTATCTGTCTTTCTGTTTATCACTCAGTCGCTCACACTACCTGCCCTCTTCTGTTGTTCCGCCCGGTTGTCCTTGAGTGACAGTTAGCTAGTTGATCCTGACTGCTGTATGCTGAAATAATTGGACAGAAAGTATTGCTTGGTTTCAAACATTATTCCAGCCTTTCTGCGAGTGAATGAGTGACAGGCAGTTCACAAAAGAGTTGTGTGCTTTCGTTTTTTTGCCAGACATTGTTTAAAATGCAAGAGATGATTATTGATTGATCAAAGCAATACAAGCTAGATAAAGATATAGAGCAGTACAAAAGAACAGAGAATGTACTGAGTGAGGGCCAGTGTGTGATGACTCAACAGACACACTGTTTTCAATCAGATCACACTGCAGTGTGTGACTCACCTAACACAGGTGAAATGATGAATGGATAGACTCAGAGAAGAACAGAGAGAGGAGGAAGAGAGAGAGGATGAGTAAAGCCTGATAAGTTTAAAATGTTATTAACAAAGATACGTTTCCTCTGTCGTTTGGGACAGTCATGAATCTTTATGAAAAATGTGACTGGAATGTTAAATATCTTTTTGTTCTAAGGGTACAGAGGGGAATAAGTGTGTGAAGACAATTCATTCATCATGTTTAATTATCCTCATTTAGCTTGAACAAAGTAACAAATAAACTGCAGCCAACCTTCACACACTTGGCTGGTTCTTTAAATGCTGGTTTTAAGATCTTACAAGGCAAATAAGTAACCTGACTGCTGTCTCCAAACCATGTTTGATAATGTCTGCAGATATTTCTGCAATCCATGTGACTTTAAGTCATAAAAAGAGGTGTTGAGCACAAACATTTCCCTGAGAGCTTTTTAAGGTCTTTAAGGCTTTTATTTTCAATCAGCTTTTGACAGGGTGTGCGATTTAACACTCTTACACTCTTAAATAAGAAGGCACACAAATCCACATTTAACAGGAATTAACAGGAATATTCCAGCTTAAATACAATACTTTTTATGTGTTGAGGTTTTATGTTACTTTATGCCCGCAGTTACAAAACCCATTAATAAGGAAGCTGTAAGTCAGTTCATCAGTGCAATAGACAGCAATGTGCCATGAAATACTTAATAAAGACATCAAACCTCAACAAACAAGCAGGTGTCAGAATGTTGTGATCTCTCACTTCCTGAAAACAGAATAAAGCTATAAATACATTGTGAACGCACCTGTAAAATAAAGAAAAACATTCCTGTATATGTAATTTAAACACTAGGCAGATATTATGAGGAAGCAAACTCACCAATATCAATCAAGATCAATATCAATCAGAATTGAAATATTTTTAACTCTTTATATTTGTGTTACTTTTCAAAGTGTCTGTCTTTCTCAACCTATTTTATTCCATGGCTCTCCTCCTCTCTGTCATCACGCTCTCTAATCTAAGAGCTTTACTTCCCCTCTGTCACCTCAGTGTGACTAATCAAATCAGCAGAGGAGGTGTCTACAACAGCAGTGAAATCAATAATCAGACAGAGGACGAGGAAGAGAGGCCAGTGTGTGTTTTTGTGTGTGTTTATTCTATATATTTATACAATACATAAAAAGGGACACTAAATATTATTCTGATATAAAACTCTTTTTTTCTTATTTTTTTGTATAGGTATTGTTTATTTAGAAAAAGCTACATA
>JAZGTK010000079.1:158855-189021 GCA_036877625.1 Ambastaia sidthimunki | reverse complement strand
TATAAAATACTAATACTATACTATATAATACTATACTAATACATAGTATTTAAGATATATGTACTAAAAATACATTAGTAATGTAAATTTTACGTTTAAAATATATCATAAATTCTTTGTATGCGTTAAATACGTTATTTTAACGTTATGTTGTTTTTAAATTAGTGTTTTATTTGAACAAAAACGGAAACACCAGCGACAGACGTTTTAAGTTCGTCTACCTTGAGCTCAAAGCGCACAGCGCCCCCTTCCGGTCAGTTTGCGTATCGTCCACACGAGGGCGCTCGACGCACAGGAATGAACGTCGAGAGCTGAGTGATGTTGAACTTCCTGTTTGGAGCAGTTCAGGAAGACGAAGTAATGGCGACGCTACTGGGGCCCGAGTCCCCTTGGACGGGAGGAAAGAAAAGGGCTCGTAACAGGAATGTCCTCAGCAGAATACGGCAGAGTCAGATCGCAGGCCGCGGCTTCAGCAGGGGGACGCAGGTAAACGGGACGTTTTGTTATCCGGGCGGTGAAGAGATCCGCGTTACGATCCGAATCGTCGATCGATCTGCTTTAAGTTAAGAAACAAAATAAATCACACGCTTAACTTTAATCTAAAAGTGATCTGAATAATTTATCAATACATGTGCGTTTAAATGATCACAGTGGCTCCATATGAAAACTGTGAAAACACTAAAGAAAGACAGCGGACTGTTAACGTTGGCATTGGTTATTTTGTATATTTTGGTCTAAATAAAGGTTTAATTATAGGTTAGCTTAAACAAAACACAATTAAACATACATTTGTAGTAATACGAATAAGATTTGTTATGATATAATCATGCATAGATCAGTCCGGGATCTCTTAATGTTTATAACACAACAGCTGATTCAAGTAAACAGATTCTCACTAGTGAGCTGTCTAGCCAGACGGCATTTTGGACACTGACTTCGATGTAAATGGTGTGTATTTGTGTTAAGTATTTGAAAGCACACCATTTTTTCCTTAATTTTTGATTCATAACCAAGTGTCAGTTGGCAGTGTGCATTGGGCTCCAGTACGTGTTGGGTTATTGAATCGGGCTGTGAGATTTCGCTGGTTGAGGCCTTCAGTGGGAGCTTGAATTATGTAAGATGTCCTGTTGAGTTGGACAGGACACAAGATGATCTGATGATGAGAACCCAAAGGTTTCAGTTTCGCTTTACAAGCAAACACCTTACTGGAGAGATTTGGACCTACTCAAATAATGTATCTGCAGTGAGAGGTTAGATTGATTTCCAAATGACCCACATACAGGATTTTTCAGTTTTCCTGAACCATCAAAAGTGTGTTCCCGTATATGGTCCATTATTATCACGATTCCCTGTTTTTTTGAAGGAAAGACATTTTTGGGATCCACTTTCTTGCGTGTTTTCCATTGCAAAAACTGTTGTTTTCCTCAGGAAATGAACATCTAGGTACTATTATCCATTTTTAGCTTCCAGAAGTTCTTCTCCAGGAGAGAGATAAGAAGGCGAAATGGCACGGGATTCCAGTCTTAGTCCAGGAACTGTACGAGAGCAGCCACCTCAACAGTGACTTCATCCGCACTCATGCCGTGCTGAAGGTGAGATTCCCATCTCCGAACCAAAATCCCTGGAAGTCAGTCCACACTACGTGACTGATCACACACAGATGCATCAACTACAAGATCTGTGAACCAAAAGTCATTCTAACAAAATTAACAATATTGTCTTGTTTTGAGTTTACATGTCATTTTTGTGCAGATGGCATTCTTAGTATCTCTTTAGTCTGGATTTGACTGATTGGCTTGTCCTTGAGCGTTTTTTCTTGTGGGGCTTTGATGCAGGAGCTGTCATCTCTGCTGTCTATGGAGGCCATGTCTTTTGTAACGGAGGACAGGAAACCGCCACAGGAATCCACTTTTCCGAACACGTACACCTTTGACCTGTTTGGCGGTGTAAATGTGAGTCCTGCTCATTTGTGTCTTGTCTCTATCTCCAACGAGATAAGTGACAAATTAATTGATGATAAAAAAAAACATTAGCTACAGCTGTGAATTTTTATTATTATATTGTTTTATCTTCTCAGCTTCTGGTGGAACTGCTGATGAGACCCACCCTCACAACATTACAGAAGCCCAAGAGTAAGTGGAGAGATTTTAGAGTGAAATATTATTATCTAATCTAATGTGGCTTAAAGGGATAGTTCAAAATGTTTTTTCATCGTTTACTCGTCGCCATAACATTCGAAACCTGACTTTTTTCTTCTGTGGAATACAAAAGAAGATATTTTGAGAAATGTTTCAGTGGTTTTGTGTCCATACCATGGAAGACAATGGGTCCTACTGTTGTTTGGTTACCAATATACTTCAAAATATCATATTTTGTGTTTCTCAGAAGCAAAAAAAGTCATACAGGTTTGTAATGACATGGAGGTGAGTAAATGATGGAAGAATTTTCATTTTTGGGGTGAACTATCCCTTTAAGGCCCCATGTTGTGTGTTATCAGTAAATATGAAAGTAATTGAGTGTTTGGCTTTATAATGTAATTAATTGCTTTCAGTGAATGATGATCTGATTAAGGACTGCCTTAGTGTGCTGTACAACTGCTGCATATGTGTAAGTGTTCATGCCACCCTTCCCATTTAAAAATAACACACAAGAGTGACACAAGAGTTTAATATGAAGAATTACCAGAGTGTGTTTTCTTGCAGACGGAAGGCGTCACAAAAAGCCTGGCGTCGAGAGATGATTTCGTCTTATTTCTCTTCACCTTAATGACAAATAAGAAGACCTTCCTACAAACAGCGACATTAATTGAGGATATTCTTGGAGTTAAAAAGGTCAGTGCTGGATCTCCTAATCTTACACGACTCTCTGGCCACTCCATCTCCTCACTGGTGCTATAATGCCGTTAAGCTTTTGTAAACATTGTTTTAATTTTCCTGGATTAAACGGTTGAGTTGACATATCGGGCAGGCTTAAAATCCATTGAAACTATTGTGTTTGTACAGTTAAACAGGGATCATTCAGAATGTGTCATCAGATTGTTTGATGTTTCTTCATAGGAGATGATTCAGCTGGAATGGATCCCTGATCTGTCCGGACTGGTGCAAAGCTTTGACCAGCAGCAGCTTGCAAACTTCTGTCGGATCCTCTCCGTCACCATCTCTGAGCCCGACGTGGGGAATGACGACAAACACACCCTCCTGGCTAAAAATGCGCAGCAGAAACGCAACACCAGCCCCTCTCGTGCAGAGGTCAACCAGGGTAGGTGAACCACCAACCGTTAATGTACTTGGAATCATCGTCACTAAGGATGGACGGATGGTGACTGAAGCTTTGTGGAGAATTAGGTCATTGCTGAAGGGAAATTTATTATATGGGTGAAACGACAGCTTTGGCTGTTCAGTATTTTTTTAACAAAGCTTTAGAAGTTCTGTTAATAGAGCGCAAATAACAAGAAGATAATGTTGTTTTTTTCCAGTCACGCTCCTAAACATCCCTGGCTTTATTGAGCGTCTCTGTAAGCTGGCCACACGGAAGGTTTCCGAGGCAACTGGAACGTCAAACTTCCTGCAGGAGCTGGAGGAATGGTACACATGGCTCGACAACACGCTAGTGCTTGATGCGCTAATGCAGATAGCGACGGATGAAGCGGAGCACAGCAGCACAGGTAAAACTGCAACTAAACTCTGGATGTAGCCTTGTTTCGTGTTTTATATTGCATAAGAAGGCTGAAAATACTAAATAATTGTATATAAAATGTTTAATTTTCATCAGAATCATCTGATGAGAGTTCACTGGCCACTATACCCCTGAGGCATCGTTTGCCGCAGTCTATGAAGATCGTCCACGAGATCATGTACAAGGTGGAAGTTCTTTACGTGCTGTGTGTTCTGCTCATGGGTCGACAGAGGAACCAGGTTAGAACCGTCAATGTACAGTCCATGTAAAGGATCTACAACGTTTAATTATTAGATCTTAAATTAATCTTCTAATTCCTATCCACGTTTATCCAAACCTCCTAGGTGCATAAAATGTTGGCAGAGTTTCGTTTGATTCCCGGCCTCAATAACCTCTTCGACAAGCTCATCTGGAGAAAATACACTGCCTCTAATCACGTGGTCCATGGACAGAATGAGAATTGCGATTGCAGTCCAGTGAGTTTTGTTTCTAATGTATGGAAGGATTTTCTCAATCATTATATACCAATGAGTTTACGTAATTCTTTTGTGTCTTATATATTACATAGGAAATCTCGTTTAAGATCCAGTTCTTGAGGCTTCTGCAGAGCTTCAGTGATCACCACGAGTAAGTCAGGAGCTCAGAACCTTTGATGTTCTGTTGTCTTGTAAATCAGTAGAGGAATGCGCTCATCCATTTAATCTTTTGTTCCCAGAAATAAGTATCTGCTTCTGAACGCTCAGGAGCTGAATGAATTGAGTGCCATCTCACTGAAGGCAAACATCCCTGAGGTGGAGGCTCTGGTAAACACTGACAGGTAGATTTCAAAATGATTTACATTAGCATTTACATGCTAATATGCAGAATTTCCTTAAAAACAAACGTGTGTGTGTGTGTGTGTCATCTTTCAGGAGTCTGGTGTGTGATGGGAAGAAAGGTCTCCTCACACGCCTCCTTACTGTTATGAAAAGGGAACCTCCAGATTCGTCATTTAGGTGAGTCATTGTGTTATGTTTTGTGTCCAACCTTAAAGAGAATAGTTCACTCGAAAATAATCACTTTTGTCGCTTATTCAATCATTTTGTCACTTATTCAAGAAGAATGTTAAACAATATTACATTCTTAAACAGAAAATACAATAACAGTAAACGGTGACTCACTATTTCAGCTGCTGATGTTTCACCTTAGCACCTTTTGTGTTTGTTCTTCTGTGAATTGCAAAAACTTGGTGGAATGATGCATTAACTATCCCTTTAAATGTTTTCGAATGTGTACGTTGGAAAAAAACGTGTTCAAATGTCATGTGGGTCATGATGACATTAAATATTTTTTCTCTAAAGATTCTGGCAGGCCAGAGCAGTCGAGAGCTTCCTCAGAGGAGCCACGTCGTATGCAGACCAGATGTTTTTGCTGAAGAGAGGTCTTCTGGAGGTAAATAAGTTAACCCAGGCCTTTATGTTCCAAAGCCAAAATGTTTATTTACTTACTAATAGAAGTCCACAATTCCCCAAGGACAAATACTGAAGACTCAACAATAAACAATGTTCTTCTATATGATCAATGATAATTGCATACCAAGAGTTAAAATTGTTGAATTGTGTTTCCTTTCATTGTAGCACATCCTCTTCTGCATCATCGACAGCGGCTGCAAGTCCAGAGATGTCTTGCAGAGCTACTTTGACCTTCTCGGAGAGCTTATGAAGTTTAACATTGATGCCTTCAAGAGATTCAACAAATACGTCAACACAGAGGAAAAGGTACAACCATTGAAAAAACGCCACAGACAATAAATCATTCTTTACTTGACTTTGATTGGTTAATGAACGTGCCTCCTTCAGTTCCAGGTGTTCCTCACCCAGATCAACAGCTCTCTGGTGGACTCCAACATGCTCGTCCGCTGTATTGTTCTCTCTCTAGACCGATTCGAAAGCCAGACGGAGGACGTGAAAGGTAAATTCAGCTTTTGGATTGTATTGCAAAGACGTTAAAGTGTCTCTTGGAGGCTTTTAGAAGAAAAGTCTGATAAATGTTTAGAAAATGGTTCCCCAGGTTTCGTCTGGAGATTCAATCAACAGTCAGATGGTTTTCACAGACTTGTGAATTGCTTTATCAGATGGGTAACCTGTCCATTCCATTTGACATGTGTTGGGTTACATTTACTTACATAGAGAAAGCTGATGGAGAATTTGACAGGTTTTGTGAGCTGTTCCATTTTAAAATCAAGTGGGAGTTTTTGAAGCTTATTGGTTACATTACTAGAGTGTGTTGCAGTAAAACTTGGAAAGGTTGGGTTGCATGAATTAGTCCTTTTCACGAACCCCTTTGTTTACCCCTTGTGTCATATCATCCCTATTGAAACCAATGTTTTCACGGCATTCTCTGACACAACATGCATTTTAGTATGTAGTACAGTGTTCTAAGGGCACATGAGTTAGATAGTGGTTGTGTATAATGAGGTCTGATATGATTGGTTATGAAAGTCAGTAAATACGGTCTGTGTGTTTGTCTACAGTGGTTGAGGTGCTCTCTGAGTGCTGTCTGCTGTCCTATATGGCTCGAGTGGAGAACAGGCTGTCCTTCCTGTTTAGGCTGGTTAACATCATTAATGTGCAGACCCTTACACAGGTAAGACCACTATGCTTCTGTTATTGAAGCCGTCTTGTTTGTACTTCACGTTTGACAGTGTCTCTTTTAACTGATCTTCTAACTGATCTTCTAACCTTTGGGAGTTAATGATTGTTCTTTTTCCTGGTTTGGCTGTTCTTCCAGGAGAACGTGAGCTGTCTCAACACCAGCCTGGTGATCCTGATGCTGGCCCGGAGGAGAGGCAAGCTTCCGTTTTACCTGAACGCCCTGCGGGAAAAGGAGTATGCCGAGAAATATCCCGGTTGCCTGCTCAACAACTTCCACAACCTGCTGCGCTTTTGGCAGCATCACTACCTCAACAAAGACAAGGATAGCACCTGCCTGGAGAATGTGAGTGTGCACGACTTGCATTGGATTGCAGAGTTCAGCTGTAATATTTAGCCATCACCCCTTTTTGTAACACAAAATGGGTAGGGAATTTATAGCAAATATGTGCAGATAGTATTTAAAACGAACATATTTAAAAAGAAACAGACAGCCACTAGGAGGCTTCAGAAGGCCTTTTGATGTAGCATGTTTTGATGATGACTGACAACACAAATTTTAAAAACATTGTTATGCCATCCTCCTCACAAAATTCCATACACATCCATCCAATCTTTCTGCTTTGAGCTTTCAAACGATTTCTTGGTTGTCCAGATTCATTTTGTTAAAAGTAAATCAGGAATTTCATGTAAACAAACACATGGGTCATTGGTGACATGTTTGTTTTGAGGAGGCTAACACTGTAGAATATCTTCAGAGTTAATTATTCTCTCTTGTTCTTTCTTTCCTTAGAGCTCCTGTATTCCTTTCAGTTTCTGGAAGGAGACCGTTTCAGTTCTGCTCGGAGGGGACAGGACTTCTCCTTGTGCCATTATCAGCTACATAGATGAGCCTTACATGGAGCTAGAAAGAGACCTCATAGAGGATTGACTTTTGGAGACGGGGCTGACCTTCCAGAAAATTGAATGTTGGGGGCGGGGCTTGGACAGAGCAAGGCTGTGCTGAAGGGATGGGGGCGGGGCTGCACGATCCACTCAGATTCGTTCCAGAGTGCACAGGATCTTCTGAACACATGCAATGAGCTCTCCATTCTCTTTCTCGCTTCCCATGATCCACTTCATCTCCAGCTCACAAAGAGTCTCCCCCATCCCAGCATTTATTCAAGGGAATGCAGTAGCCGGACAGCTTAAGCCAGAGCGTAACGTCTGACCTGAAACAGTCTCATTGTATTTCAGTGATTCTTTTGGTGAAATTGTTTGGGGCCTTTTATACAGAAATATAGAGTATTTAGCAGTGTGACGCAACTAATCTGTTTAAGTAAAGATTTACAATAAGTCTCAGAATATTCTGACTTGAATTTGGAAGGTTTATCCTGGTGAGCACGCAGCTGATGAACTGTGTATCACACAGCTGCCCTTTGATGTTAGATTTGCTCTTATTTACAATGAAAAAAGTGTTGAGCAACATTTGTCCTGGAAGTTTGTCAGAAGGTTTATTCCAGCAAGCAGGCATGGAGTGACTCTCCTGCTAACATGTTAAACAGTTTGATGTCAAGATCTTTGTACAGTATAGATGATGGAGAGCAGAAAATAATTCTTATTTATTTTGTTTTATTTCTCCATGTCATTTTGCTCGTTTATGTTGACAACATAAACCCTTTTTCTTTTCATACCCCACAATCAGTTCCTCCTCCTGTTGGGTTTTATCAATTACATGCAAAATAAGCGATTTTCAGTTAGTGTAGTTTTAATTATTTTGTATAAATTAGTTTTTTAACAGTAGCTATCCATTGTTTATTACTGACAGTAAATCACTTCATATCTTGTGGGCACAGAAGGGGTTAACTATGCAGGTTCACTCACACAGCGCTCATAATATCTAGACAGCCTTGAGCTCCATGCTGCCATGTATTGATTGTTTTGTAGCAAACCACTAAATAACCATCCTCTAGCTTCACAGGCCTCGGCAGTTGACAATCTGTTGCGCTCAAACATGCGGCTTCTGCTTGGTGATCGGGAACCTGCAGGGGGCGCCGTTCCGCTGCGGGCGCTTTGTGTTCTGTGTGGTAGCTGAACTAGACTAGCGCTAACCTAGAAACTTCCAATTAACTACCTCGTTTCATTGTTTTTTTTTCTTTAATTCACTCCTGTAGTTCAAGCATGCTTTATCATGCTGTGGCTTATGTTGCACACCTAATTTCACTGTGTATGCAAAAGTTCCTATGTATAACTGACTAAATATTTCACAAGAATTGCTTCGCTTCTACAGTTGTAAAATGTTGGCAGGTTGTATTCTTTCAGTGTCAGTTC
The DNA here is from genome assembly GCA_036877625.1 of Ambastaia sidthimunki. Taxonomy (NCBI): domain Eukaryota; kingdom Metazoa; phylum Chordata; class Actinopteri; order Cypriniformes; family Botiidae; genus Ambastaia; species Ambastaia sidthimunki. The sequence continues at coordinate 180,406 of JAZGTK010000079.1, read as the reverse complement.
TTAAATGTCACGGTGCTTTGCATTGGCAAAACGGTTTCATACAATTCATATAAAGGGGTTTGAATGCTACAATATATAAGGTTTTGGTACACTTTCTTTGACCCCAGACATTCTAGAATGTGTACAGTTGGTGTGACTGATGAAACGTTGTTTGAATGATTGCTACGTAAAAACATTTACAAGCTGAATGTCTCTATGTTCAGAGCTTGGTTTATGACGTATGGGTTGGATTAGGTTTTAAATACCATAGCTCTGTCCTTATGGAGTTTACAAAAAAAATGTCATAACTTTGTGAATCCCAATAAACTTAATGCTTTAAATAAATCTGCCTCTGACAGTTACAATTTCTACATTGTTGTGATCAATGGCTTCAGTTATTTTGTAGAAATATAACGTGAATATAAAACAGACCAATGACACCCAGGTTTTTTTTGCAATCTGTAACTTTGGATAAAAATGATCAAAAATCAGTTAGCGAGCAAATATACAACAGATCAGTGTTTAACACAATCACCTTACATTATTCTGATCCACAGTATATTAAAATTATAATGAGAAATGTCAGTTTGACCAGCACAAAATACATACAGTAACCTGCAATTTTATGTTTCTAACAGAGGTGACAATAGAGAGGCAAAAATTACAGACTGCCACTTTAATATTACTGCATGATCAAAAATAATAGCTTCTGTTTGTCACATTTTTATAACTAACTAGCATGCAACTTCAGCTAGAGTCTGAACAGCTAAGATTAGATATAAAATGTAGAAGAAAAAAAATGATTTGCATGTTTTTATTTCTACAGCTTTTTCCTTTGGCTGATCAAGTGATTGTGTTAATTATACATTTTTTATACATTTAGAAATATTCACAGGAAATGACATTTGTTGACATTGTGCCCCTAGTCAGAAACTAAATAAAGTTCCTTATGGAAAAGACCTTATTTTGCCCTGACAACAAAGTCTGGGTTGTTTTTTTTTTTTTATTTGAAGTTTCAAAGAAGTTTGCTGAGCTCAGATTGCTATTGTTTTGTAGTAAGCAAAATTAAAACAAAATGAAACACACATTTCTATTGTCTACATCAATAAAACGGGTCATTTCTTTATCCTTAAATTGGATTCTTGTTTTATTTCACAGTCACACAAAACTGTTGCAGCTGTGGGCTGTGCTCAGGGTCCGAGGGAACGTCCGTCCTCATTCTGCAAGCTGTAATGAGTGAAAACAAAGCTGATTCATGACTGATTCAGTGCAACATAACTCAATGTAACTCAATAAGTGAAAATCAAGTCAGGGCTTAAAATGAACTCCGTGCCTTTGGACTGGCCTTGCTGCCCGGGTCTCTGGTGCGGGTACGAAGCTTATTGACTTGAGACTCCGCCATCTCGGCTCGTTCCTCAGCATCATCCAACTCATGCTGGATCTTCTTGTACTTGGACAGGTTGGTATTAGCTTGATCCTCCTACAACACAATTGACAGAAATCAGAGATGGTGCTGATTGAAGTATTCTGACTTTTCTGTGATGTGTGTATATAAACACATCATAGACTTACTGCCTCCTCTGCTTGTCTCTTATAGCTCTTCACTTTGGACTGCAGCTTGTCTATAAGCTCTTGGAGGCGGGCTACGTTCTTCCTGTCCTCCTCAGTCTGTGGAAACAGCAGGTGGCACCATAGGCTTAATTCTTTGAGAATAGCGCAACTCATGCAATAGCAGCAACCAGACAGGAAAGCAAAATGTGTCTCTAGTCTCTCTAGTTAGATCAAATCAGAAATAGAGTCTGGAGTTTGTACCTGGTAGGTGAGCTCCTTGATTCTTCGCTCATATTTGCGGACTCCCTTCTGGAACTCATTGCTTTTCTTCTGCTCTGATTCCAGTTCACTCTCCAGTTCTCTCACCTTGAGGAACAAGGTGGATATCAATCAGGTTGTTGATGTAACAAAATTAAATACTGTTCACGGAAATGTTACCTAAATAAGGCTGAAGTTCATAAAATTGCTGTAAGACCTAAATATTACGTTTCTCAATATTTGAACTCAGAATCAAATGTTTAGTTTCTCTTATGAAAACAATTAACAAAAGTCATCATGCATACCCTGCTTTCCAGTTTCTGGATTTGCTTCTTTCCTCCTTTTAGAGCAATCTGCTCCGCCTCATCCAGACGCATCTGCAGATCTTTGATGGTCTGCTCCATGTTCTTCTTCATGCGTTCCAGGTGAGCACTTGTGTCCTGCTCTTTCTTGAGCTCTTCTGCCATCATGGCAGCCTGCATGTTGAAACGCATAATTTCAGTTTTTTTTATACCAATAAAAAGTCAATGTACTCTTTGTTCTGCTTGGATAAATAAGCTACACACATCAGTAATGGCCTTTTTGGCTTTCTCTTCTGCATTTCGGCACTCCTGAACAGCATCATCCACCTCGGTGGACAAAGTGGTGAGGTCACTCTCCAACTTTTTCTTTTGATTAAGCAGTGACGTGTTCTGGAAAGGCAAAATTTTGGGATTAATGTAGGATTATGGAAAATGACAGAAAAAGAAAAAAGTCTTATGGTTGTAACTATTAGGAATAATACAAAAATGCTCTTGAGCTTTGCTTCTTAATCTTTACCTGAGTATGCAGCAGGTTCACCCTCTCAGTGGTTTCCAGAAGCTCATACTCGGCCAGTTTGCGGGCGCGGTCGTTCTGCTCCAGCTGACCTCGTAGTTCTTCCACCTCAGCGGTCAAGAGGTTATTTCTGCGTTCAGTAACGGCTACCTGTTCCTTCAGATCCTCATTCTGGTGAATGATCTCATCCAGCTCTATCTGAAGGTCCTTTTAATTTATAACAAAGATTTTACAAATTGAATTAAAGATGTTAGAGATTTAAAGCCACAGGTCTATTTTATGATGCAATTTACCTTGATCTGTGTCTGCAGACTGCGGACCATTTTTTGGGCCTCAGCTGCCAAGCGATTTGAATGGTTCAGCTGAACCTCCATCTCATTCAGGTCTCCCTCCATCTTCTTCTTCACCCTGATGGCTTCATTACGAGATTTAGCTTCTGCATCAAGGGTGGTTTGCATCGACTCTATGGCACGCTGATGGTTACGCCTTTAAAAGGTAATAACAGCGATTACATCAGTTCATGCGAGTACATCAGGGTTCAATCATCAGTCTGTCTTACTGGTCATGAATCTGTATATCATTACATTGCATTAAGCAGAACTCACCGGAGATTGTCGATTTCCTCGTCTTTCTCAGCCAGCTTCCTGTCAATGTCTGCTTTGATCTGGTTGAGCTCCAGCTGTATACGTAGAGTCTTACTCTCCTCATGCTCCAGGGTGCCCTGAGACAAAAGCCATGAAGTCAAGTCAGTCTTATAACCGTTTGGTAATAATTTAAAAATCTTCTTTAGTGGTAAAGCAGATGTTTACTTCAGCCTCCTCCAGCGCTGCCTTAATCTCACTCTTCTCAATATCCAAGCTCTTCTTGATCTTCTCAAGCTCATGAATGGTCTTCCCGCCCTGACTGATTTGATCAGTCAGGTCAGAAATCTCCTCTGTCAGAAACATCAAAGGCACTGATTAATTATAGTTTGTGACTGTGACAATGTGTGTTTTTATATGTATATGATATAAAATGATAAACAATAAGTATTATAAACAATAAGTTGCTCCAAACACACCCTGAAGATTTTTATTCTCTCGTTTGATGCTCTCCAGATGGTCCAGAGCCTCCTCATAAGAGTTCTTGAGTTTGAAGAGCTCAGTACTCAAATTCCGAGCTTCTTTCTGTGAAGATTCCAGCTCAGACTGACACTCCGCATACTTCTGCTTCCATTCAGCAAGAATCTTGTCAAACTGTCGCTGTTTTTTATCCAAGGCAGCTGCGGAGGCATTGGAGCGTTCCAGATCCACCACCAGGTCCTCAATCTCCGACTGCAGCCGGTGTTTGGTCTTTTCAAGAGAGGAACACTTAGCATTTGATGCTTCCACCTGTTCCTCAGCTTCTTGGAGACGGACGGCCAACTTCTTCCTGTCAAGTTTACGATAGAATATGAGATCAAACCACAAAAGCATCATTTTATAATCGGTCCACACACTTACTTGGCTTCCTCTAGTTCTTCTGTCTTCTGGATGGCATCTGTCTCATACTTGGTCCTCCACTGGGCGACCTCCGCATTGGCCTTGGAAAGAGCACGCTGCAGCTCAGATTTGTTTTCCAGTTCCTCATCATACTGCTCCCTCAGTAGATCACAATCATGTCTGGATGACTGTAGGGCATGGGCCAAGGCATTCTTTGACTGGAAGGAGAAACCATAACATCTTTCAGGTCAAATTAAAACATTCATTGCAGAATCACAATTTCTTCTTGGTTTCCATTACTTTGGTTTCTTCATCCAGCTGTCTCTTGAGCTCTTCAATGCTCTGGCTGAGTGAGTTCTTGGTGCGCTGCAGTTGAGATACCAACGATTCACGCTCCTCCAGCTTTCTGCCCAGCTCAGCTGTAAAAGTACATAAACGAGGCTCCTGGTTAGTGGGAATCCTAAATGTTTAAACACTAATGCATAGATGCCTTACTGGTTTTGGTTAATGGTAAAGTGTGTAATTTCTACACCATGTGATTTCCTCCTACAAACACTCTCCTTCATTAAACCGTCGGTCAAACAGATAGCCCCGCCCTTCCCTTACGCTATTGGTTGAACCAGTGTTGCTATGTAAGGCCAATGAAGAATAAATAGCGCAATGTTTTAATAACATTAGTGTTTAAATTTAACAGGGAATTCAGGCTGGTTTAGTTGTAGTTGTTTTTTAGATGTTAAGCTGTGGTATACCGCTTTCAGCTTGAGCACGGGCTCGCTGTGTGTTGGTCTCATTCAGCTGCCTTTGAAGTTCCTCAGCTTTAGCTTTGGACTCACTCAGCTGGTCCTCATATAGACGACACATTTTCTCAGTGTTAGCCTGTAATACGAGATCCAAAATAAGCACACAAAATCCACCCGGCAGAAATATTTAAAAAATTGACCTAGCGTGAAATCAGCTTCTGAATTAAAATCACCCCTCGATTTCAACGCTAATTTTACGCTAGTTAATTTAGATCGCAATGTGGGAACGTGATGCAATGCTGATCATATTTTCCACCTTGCTCTTTGCCAGCTGCTCTAAATTGGAGGCGAGGTCATCAACTTCCATCTTGGCCTCGCTTCTTTCCTTCTCCAGCTTCTGTTTGACACGCTGAAGGCTGTCAATTTGCTCGCCCAGTTCGGCCACGCTGTCCGCGTGCTTCTTGCGCAATGCGGCAGTCATGGCCTCATGGTGCAGCATGGCCTCCTCCAGGTCACGACGGAGTTTAAGAAAGTCTGCCTCTCGTTTCTTGTTCATCTCAATCTGGACAGAGGTGGCACCTCCTGCTTCCTCCAGACGTTCACTGAGATCTTCCAGCTCTTTGGCTGCATCACCTCGCTGTTTCTCCATTTTCGCTCGGGTGGAACGTTCTGCCTCCAGTTCCTCTTCAAGCTCCTCAATGCGAGCCTGGGAGCAAAGCAAAGGAACGTCAGTTAATAAAATGCCATTATGGGGAAATAAGCACAGAGCTTTTTATAGGAGTTAGAGGTCCTTGTGTGACCCACCTGCAGTTCCTTGATCTTCTTTTGAAGTTGGATTATCAGGGCTTGCTCATCTTCGATCTTTGAACTGATCTGGTTCATTTCAAAATCCTTCCTACAAAAAAGGCCAAATGAGGACAGTTTAGATGTTACTCAGATGGCAAAAGATGAATGGTTTATAATATGGTATTCTGTCATGTAATACTCATACTTCTTAAGCTTTTCTTCTAATTGCTGCTTGTCATTTTCCAAGTCCATGACAGACTCCATAGACAGCTTCAGATCCCCCTCTAGCTTGCGTTTGGCCCGTTCCAGATCCATTCGCAATTTCTTTTCCTGCTCTAGGGACCCCTCAAGCTAAAAGCACAGGATTATAGTGTATTACTGATTCCTGACTCATTCTTGATTTGTTTGGTCCTGTTAACGTTTATCCAACACATGGACTTACATCATCTACATGCTGCTCCAACTTTGCTTTGGCCTTAGTCAGAGTATTGACTTTGTCTTCCTCAGTCTGCAAGTCATCCAAAGTTTGCTGGTGACTCTCCTGTAAGGCTTTCTTTTCCTTAGTAAGCTTCAGAATGGTTTCATCCAAAGCTGCCATTTCTTCTATCAGGTTTTTCACCTACGATAAAAAAACAAGTTTCTCAAAGAGTTGCTCAACAAAAAGGCTTGATTTTCATATTTCAGCAATGAAATGGGCTCACCTTGTTTTCAGTGGCATGTTTTTCTTTCTCCACCTTGGCCAGGGTTATCTCCAGGTCATCTATGTCTTTCTTCAGCTCGGCACACTCATCCTCCAGCTTGCGTTTCTTTGCGAGAATGGTAGCGTTCATCTCTTCCTCGTCTTCCAGACGTTCAGTCATCTCCTTCACTTTAGCCTCAAGCTGGATCTTGGTCTTGATAAGCAGGTCACATCGGTCCTCTGCATCTGCCAGGTTATCCTGCTCCTGCAGGAGGATTAGAGAAGAACCATCAACACCGACATCCATTTTATTGGTTTACAGAATCAAACATCTAAATTTTTTATTTAAATAGTGAAATTTTGCCAGTCATTTATATGGTGTTTAAAATGCATAGACATCTTGGCAATGTTCTTATATCTGTTATATAAAAGGCCCTGTAATATTACTTTAATTTGTTGTCTCAGATTTCACTGATATTAAAAATCTAGTAAATGTATGTTTTCCCAGAAAATGTCCAGATACATTCAGAATCATATAATTAATCATGTACCTTGTAGAAGACAGTTAAAAACTTGCACATTTTTTTTGTTTTTTAAAAAATAAATTTCAAGTTTTTATTAGTTCAGTATAATTTCCGGATCTTTCTCACATTGACACCATGTAATACGTGTTTATGTGTCAGAATTCTTCTTGTTCCTTTCCGTAACTCAATAAAATGTGAAAATTCATGTTTCATAGGCGTTGTGACTATTTATATGGTGTTTATGGGGCAGCAGATCTGCTGATGTTTGTCACTTGAACTGATAATGTATGATACTCACCGCCTGAAGCTGCAGAGAAAGGTCATTCTTCTCTTGGATCAGGCTGACCTGTTTCTCCTCCAGCTCCTTGCGTTTGGACTCTGATTTCTCGAGTGCCTCTTTTAGCTTCAGGAACTCCTCCTTCAGGGTGGCCAGCTCCTTCTCCGTGGCCGCGCTCCTCAGTAGGGGTTTGATTTTGAAGAAGAGCTTCATCCACGGCCAGTTCTTCACAAAGTTGAAAGCCCGAATATTCCACTGGATGATCATCAGAGCCTCCCTGAAACAAGATTAAATCCTATTAAATTTAATCAACAAAATTCACAAACTTAATTTTATTGCATTACTTTTTGTCTGAGGTTCTAACAAAACGTTCCTGCAGTTTTGCAATTCATGCTTTTGTTAAAGCTGCAGTTCGTGACATGACAGATCAGTGTTCAACACAATCCACTTAACCCGAATCACAACAATAAGTTTATAAAAATGATTCATATAATTCATTTACAATCATATAATCTGAGCTGTCTGGTCTGGGAAATGTCGTTTGGCTTCCACATACGTAATGAAAAGTAACCTAAAATAACCTTTAATTTTCTGCTTTAAACAGAGATAGCGATACAGAGGTGCAAGTCACGGACTGCAGCTTTAAATTGAGAAAAACTGCATTGGACCCACATGAAACCACAAACTACGAATGCATCATGGGAAGACTATGTCACTCGCATATGACCTACTGGCTTACGTCCATGAATGATTAAAACGAGGCCCATTTTAGTGAGTCTATTACTGGTGTGACTTTGATGTCATGTGTTTGCTGCTGCACTGCTGTGGTTACATTTGTGGATGGTAGCGGTGTTGGTCGGAGAATCCCGTCTGATCAAATAGCTGCCATGCCACTGTGCCCTAGGTCACTCAAAAGGTAAAGTGCCTAATGTTTATTTAGAAACCGAGGCCTTCTGTTGGACCAGCAGCTTTAATCCTTTGCCAGTCTTAAGATATGCTTTCAATGTGGTTCTTTGGAGTCACAGGCGCCTTGGCAATACAGCCCTTGAGAAGGTTGTTGCCTTGTATTTTTAGTGGAGGAGTGAGCAGCTGTCTTGTGACCCCGTGGGCTTTAAAGACACCGCCTGCATTGTCTAATAAAGGCAAAGGGTTGGAGATTATAGATATAGGCGTGGAGAACTTGACATGTTTCGGTGTGAGAGTGTGTCGAGAGTCTCGGACACATATGTACATGAACAAATGCATGTTTGAAAACACACGCCTTACACACTCCATCCACACGGCCCCCAAATACCTCTCATATGTTAGGGGTTGACAAGTATCGTGTGACAACATCTTTTGACCTGTTGGACATCAGTATAGTTTGTGAGTGTATGTGTTTGGAAGGGCATCATTTCATACTAACATACAGAATTAGGAATATGACTATGAAAACACTTTATTCTTAAATATTGAAGGCAGGAATTAACTGTGAACAGGATTAAATAAATAGCCTTGTACAAGAGAAGGAAAGTTAATGTACATATTTCAATCCTAATAACTGCTTTTATTAACAGAAGCTGATGAATAAATTACGGTTGTGTCCTAAACTTTAATAAAATACTACCTTCACTGGGAATATATGGAGGACAGAAAGCATCAATGCATGAAAAATTCAAAGTTTGCATAGAATTCTGTCTGCTGCTGTCTAGACAGCTTCATCTCGTCTGTTTTTTAAAGATGTCCTTCATTTCCTATGAAATCGTTTTTTTTATATTATGAACTCTGAAATGTTCTGAGAAATAGACAATGTGGTCATCAAACATTTCTTTTGTTTTGTCTAAAGCACTTGATTTCCTTGTAAATCATAAGATATGACGTCTTGAAAGCTTGTCTGAAACTAGTTTTTATTAAAGTACCTTCATGCAAAACACAGTTTAAGCCACTCAATGACCATCCAGCTAACAATTTTAGGTTGTAAGAATGTTTCCCTAATGTTTCCATTTAGTTACCAAAACTTTAAAAATGTTATCTTGAAAGTTCTAAGCTTGTTGGACACATCCAGTTTTTAGACACTCTATTAACCATGTTGTTTGGATATAAGAATGTTATTCAAACATTTTTTAATTCTGTAACATTTTTATAACGTTCCACCAACAACTTAAAAATATGATATGCTATATAATGTTAAAAAAGTTACTGCTACTACTGTTACTGCAAGAACATTTTTGATAACTTTAAGAGAACTTTTAGAGAACCTTAGCCAAAGTTCTAAGAACGTTCCCTATTAGCTGGATGGGCAGGGAAATAGCAAGATTTATTTTCTAGACAGTCTAAGAATACAGAATTGGAGTACAGAAGCCCCTTTTTATATAAGTGGCTATAAGTGGATATTTATTATGTAACATTCAATGTTACTGAAGTAATATTTTCCAGGAAAATCTTGGCTCTACATCTGATCTTACCTCATCACTGTCATCTTATTCAGTTCCATCCTCATAAGCATCCCACGGCTGGTGGCCTGCAGCAAGGTGAGGATCTTGGCCAAACGCTCGTCCCTCAACTCTTCCAGGTGTCCCAGCAGACCAGCCTTGAAGAACACCTAAAACAAAGACATACAAACTGATTAATTTAGGCAATATTGTTCTGTGCTCACATTGAGATACGCTGCTGACTGAAGCCCCAATCTGTGAGGAACCAGCTTACCTTAGTATGTCCAAATCTATACTGATTATGGTCAATATCCAGTGATGCCAAAAGCTTCTCAGCAGCTTTTCTGCTGTCCACAAACTTGTCGTCCGGGATGGCATGAGGATTCAGAATCCGGTACCTTTCAAATGAAGAACAAACAAATGTTCGCTAATAGGGTGAAAGGTTTAATTCTAGGTGTCAACAGGGTCAAGGGGCCCACAACAATTTCCAGGGGGCCGCCCCCTCTCTCTGCCAAAGATTGCCCACACCCAACCGTCCTCTTTGCCCCCAGGGCCTGGGCCTGGACTAGTAACAGTAACAGTATCTATAAACAGTACTAATAAACAGTACCAGGGCCCAGAAATCCTATGTACAGCCCTGCATATCCTTACTGTGTATTCTCATGCTCTATTATTATCCAACCTGCATGGCAACTATATTATTACAATATATATTATTAATCTGCATTACTGCAAATAAAATTCAGCCCAGATTTTATTAAAGCTGCAATCCGTAACTTTTGCCTCTCTGTCACTATCTCTGTTTGAAACAAAATTGCAGGTTTTTTATGTACATTTCTTCACGTATGCTAAAGTCAAACATAGCCGATTTGGAAATCATTTCTGGGAAATTGGATCCAACAGCTCAAATTATGAATCATTATTATAAGCTTACCATTGCGAATTAATGGTTATGTAAAGAGACACAGATTTTATATACAGTATTTGCTTAATAACTTGAATTTTTAACCAAAAAGTTAAATAATTTTTAGCTTTATTGTGTGTCAATGCTGAATTCATTTCCAGTTTTGCAATAACTTTTAAATCTATGAGGTAAAATTACAGACTTTTTTGCATTATATAATTGGATTTTACAATGTGCAACACAATCTGAGTTAACGTTAGCCCCCCCACCGTTGTTTGAACTCAGCGTAGAGGATTCTGTTAGGAAATCCCTTCCTGCAGATGCGTATCCCCTCCAGCACTCCATTACATCGCAACTGGTGCAGCACCAGGAATGCATCCATGATTCCTACACGGACAGGAACGGAATATTTATGAGACACTTTATGAGCTCTGATTGTCCTTCAGAAGGTTATTTCAGTGCTAGATTAAACTTTGCTCTTATCATCAGAATGTTCTTCTGTGGTTTAAATGCTCGGTGCTGTGGAGGACCTGGAGTCTTGGTCTCATTGGGGATGATGCAGCGCACGAAATGGGGCTGAGTGCTCCGCAGGTTCGTCATCAGCTTGTTCAGGTTCTCCTGTGGTTGGAGGAGAGGCATTTCATAAAGCAAATGCAAATGGTGACCTTCTCTGAAAGCCCACCAGGTCAGGTGCTCATCTGCAAGACTTACCTTCAGCTGTTGGTGGAAATTGAGAACAGGAACCAGCACAGACTTAAAGTGATGTTCATGTGTTAATTTCTCTAAACATCACTGCAAGTCTTAACTGGCTCCCTCTCAACACGGAACAGCTTTGTTTTAATGATCATCCATAACTATCTCACTTTTTCAGTTATCTATCAATAGTGTCTATTGTTAACTACAACAGAAACAAGCTAAGAGTCATGGAATACTGTTTTCGTGGCCTGGATAAGTCATGGAAATAAATTAAGATCTTAGAAAAAAATTATAGTAAATGTGAATTTATTTCAGCCTTGCTTTGCTTTTACTTATTTGATTGGCATAAGGTCAAGGAAGCTGGTCATACAGTGTGGGAAACCTATAACTAGTAGCAGTAAAATCAGGATATATATTCCCACCTTGTGTAGCTGTGACACAGTCTGGAAGGAAGCCGCCTTCTTCCTCTTTTCTTTGCCTCCTGTCTTTGTGTCGGAGGCTGAAAGGAAAAACTAAGTTATATTTAGGAGTAATTCTTTTATGAATATAAATAAAGAATTGAACTGTGACATTTCAAACAAAATACATTTTCAAGACAGGAATACAGGATGCTAGGGTTGTTTACCTATATCAGAGCTGACATAATTCTCATACAGACTTGCCAGGAGCTTGTTGGATGATTTCTGAAAACAGACCACCACTGTTTCATTAAGGGGGTCTTTGTTTTTGTCTAACCATCCAAAGATATTGTATGGCACCTGCAATTCAAATGAAAGTAGAGAAAAAGTTAACAATATCTTATGCAGAAAAAACTCAAGAGATCTTTTTATTTTAGCCTTGGAGCTCTTGGTACAAACTCACCACTCCTGCATAGTGCACCAGCTCAAAATGAGCCTCAAACTTTCGCTTTTTGTCAGGCCTTGGCTTTTGGAAATTAGGGGACTTGCCAAGGTGGTTATCAAACAACTTTGCCTTGAAGCTGCTGTCAGTGGCTTTAGGGAACATGCACTCCTCTTCAAGGATGGACATAATTCCTAAGGGCTAACAAAGAAAAACATTTCACTTTTTATATGAACTACAGTAATCAAACATGCATTTTGGTTTAGTATTGCATTTTCCTATTTGTTACAATATTCTGTAAGAAGAAGTGTTTGATTTAAATCAAGCTCTTTTTGCAACAGTGAACATCTTACCTTTTCTATGAGGTCAATGCAGGCTTGAAGATCAAGCCCAAAGTCAATGAAGGTCCACTCAATGCCCTCCCTTTTGTACTCCTCCTGCTCCAGAATGAACATGTGGTGGTTGAAAAACTGTTGCAGTTTCTCATTGGTGAAGTTGATGCAGAGCTGCTCAAAGCTGTTTAACTGTTGAGAGAAATCACATGACAGATGCGAACGTGGACGGAAATCAAGATAAGTGCCGCCTGGAATTTCAAGAGTCACTTACGTCGAAGATCTCGAAGCCGGCAATGTCCAGCACTCCGATAAAAAACTGGCGTGGCAGAGCAGTGTAGAGCGTTTTATTTATACGCCCCACCAACCACTTGAACATGCGGTCATAGGTGGCTTTGGCCAAAGCTCCCACTGCATAGTTAACCTGGTGGAACCACACGATTCGTTTAAGAAGAGAACATGGAAAGCACAGCTGTCACTCACATGGACTGCAACAGTTGCCTAGATACCAGGCGGATTGCTCAGACTGCTTTATTCCTTGTATCTTAGCATACATCAACAGTAAATGTCAGTGGATTCAGCATGTATTGCTTTTGGCCCTCAAACAGACAAAATATGTTTGCTTTTCTATAGCTATGACCATCTATGGAGAACCATTTTGGAAACTGTACACCACCACCTCAATCCTTCTCACCTGTTCAACATTCTGTCCTTTGACCACATACTCGTGGCCCACTTTGACTCTAGGGTGTAAAAGCCCCTTTATGAGGTCAGCTGAGCTAACACCCATCAGGTAGGAAGCTTTATCAGCACCTGAAAATAATCCGGCCATATTCAATTACAAATAAATTATTGGTTAGAACCAAGAATACAGTATCTGAATCTGAAATCTGATTCAAATCTGATTCTGGATTCACACTCACTTTCAGTGCCATCAGCTTCTGCCTGCTCTTCACGCTGCTTCTGCTTAAACTTCATGTTCCCAAAATGCATAATGGCACCTACTATTTTATAGCAGCCATACTTCTCCTCCAGAGTAAAGCCAAGAATGTCCATGGCATGCTGAAGCAAAGAGAGGAATTTTTAGACAAAGTTATACAAGCAATGTGCTTTTTTATCTCTTGCACCTTGCATTTAGTGTTGATGAAACTCAAGGTTTATTAACAGATGTCCACTGAAGTTATAAGCCAGATCTTACATCAGTAGCCATGAGCTCCTGCCCGTCATCCAAGTTCTCCACTGTTGTCACTCCTTGGGAGCAGAAGTGGTAGTCATATGGATTTGAGGAGACCAGGAGCATGTCTGAAATTCAGAAGAAAAGAGTAGATCAGTTGCTTAATAATGGAGGAATAAGATATTGACTGTTGCACAAATATTGCAGCCAGGCATTATACCAAGAAGTTCAGGCTTCTTCTGAGACATGATCTGGTAGTAGATGTGGTAGCTTCGCTCTCCAGGTTGCTGAAATATCACTCTGGATTTTTCCAAGAGATCTACAAAAATAGCGCATTTGTAAAATCAATGCAGGTTTTATATTTTGGGATGACATAAGCTGGAATTACATCATCAGTGTTTGAACCAATTACTTACAGATGTCAATATCAGCAGAAGCCAGTTTCCCTGTTGGTCCAAAATGGATTCTGATGAACTTACCCTGGGAGGAGTGTAAGAAAATACAAAATAATATTCAATTATTTTAAGACATGTGGTTGAACACCAGCCCAGCTAACAGGAAACATTCTCAGAACATTTGCTAATGTTCTTTAAAAGTTCTCTTAAGAGTTATCATAAAATTGCAGTATTGCAATGCAGTATTGTTAGTTTAACTTTTTATTATATACTTTTAAATTTTTATATATCATGTAAAAATTAAAATTTTTCTTAAATTGTAAGTGGAACATTTTAAAAATGTCACGTTTTAAAATGCTACCGAATTAAAAAAAAAGTCTGAATAACATTCTTTTAAGTAAGCAATAACATTAATACAAACCTAAAAAACTGGACATTTTGATGCTCCTAGATTTTTTATAACATTTTTTAACATTTTTGTTGCTTAATGAAAACATTACGGAAACGTTATTAGAACCTAAAATTGGTGTAAAATACTTACAAAACGGGATGAATTATCATTCCTCAGTGTTTTGGCATTTCCAAAAGCCTCCATTGCAGGATTAGCTTCAATGATTTGGTCCTCTAAAGTACCCTGAGAAAATTAATTTAAACAATTAATATTTTGCACATTGTTTTGTTATGATTATGGAGTATGTGTCGTAATATGCAAATATACTTACCCCAGTTTTGGTGGCAGGGGCCTTTAATAAATAAAAATTAGATTGTTGTGTTAGAAAGGTATATTTATTTCTAATGTACAGCTTCTATTCAACACCCTTATTATTTAATTGTATGTACCATTTCTTGCATAATTCAATTTTAAAGCACTTTAAAATTATTCATTTAAATTAATAATTGGTGACTTCAAAATATAGATAAAAACTTGCTAAAAATGCTAAAAGATGCTAAAAACTGCAAACGCTCATAGAAAACAAGGAATTATTGAACAATTGTGTTAGCCCACATCAAATACAAAGTATTTCACAATGACATATGATAAGAACCACGCAGATTAAAAAACTGTGTCAGGGATAATGGATTCAAAAATGGAGACAAAACAAGAGGTTCAAAAACAAAACTTTGCCAGAAAATTAAAACTTGGCAGAGGAACAAAAGCAGGACACAATGTATTGGGGTAAAACTGTCAAAGAAACATGGTATCAAGTGGCATCCACAAAAAGATTTGGGGAAAACTTCAAAGACATATGCAAATGAAGGGATTAGTCAAACCTCACTCTAGATGTCCAGAACAATTATACTCAGAAATATAACACTTTAAAACACACTGTAGTAATGTCAAAAATGTGAAGGACACCTAGAGCGAATTCAAAATGAAAATGACAAACACCTGTCAGCATGAGAGGTAAAAAATGCTGATTGAAGAAGAGGGAAAATGATGAAGGAAAAACCGAGAGAGCTTTGAGTCTTACTCCTTTTTTAGTTGGTGTCTCACCCAGAGCTGCCACTATAGCAAAATACTGAATTACACGTTTCGTGTTAACTGTTTTTCCAGCACCGGATTCTCCGCTAGGAGTACCAAGAAATCATTAAGGGATAAGACACATTTCAAAAAAGAAAAAATAAGAAATTGCACAGCAAAGACTATTGGAAAAACAGTGCACTAGAATGTTCTTGAAAGAAGAAAAACAAAAACAGGAATTTAAAATTGTAATCAGAAAAATTATTTTCTGAAAAATTATTTTCTGATTAGCATAATGTTTCATAACTTTTTGTTTAATTATGAACAGTTATGCTCAAATTATTATTATTTATTTGTTTATTTGTTTGTTTGTTTTGGTCACACTAAGAAACAAACAAACTGCTGCTTGGAAATTGAAAACTGATTGTGTGCATGTACATTTCTGAACTTACGTGATTAGCATGGACTGATTCTCACGATCTGTGTGGGGAGACAATAACACATTCTTTTCAGTTCATGAAGGGCTTTCCTGAACAGACAGACTGTCGGAAACTGAAGTGGCCAAAGTGTACTACAAGAAAACGCCCCCTCCTTTAAGTTATTGTATGGGGGTAAGCATGCATACTTTGATTTAATACTCACTCCGCAGCATGTCATTGTAGGCATTGTCTGCAATCGAGTAGATATGAGGCGGAGCCTCGGAGCGGCGCTTGCCTTTGTAGGCGGCCACGACGGGGGCCGTGTAGACAGGAAGCCATTTATATGGATTCACCGTCACACAGAACAACCCAGAGTAAGTCTGCCATGATGGAAAGAGACGTATTTAGCAAGATTAGTGTTTTAATAAAAAGTCATAGATAAACAAACAGCCATATCATCATCATTGTCATAAACATGATCTGATTTAATGCTGCCCAATACAATTTAAAGTCTTCGGGAACTCTGTGATGACATTAGCGGTGTAATTTGACAGTGGCAGTTATAAAGGACACGCCTCCGGAGAATTCACTTGTATTTGTCCCTTGGCAAAAGGCAAGTGATAAATTCATTAGTATGACTGTAAAGTTCTATGAATAGTGCCGGCGCTCTATGTTTAATGCTCAGGTCAGGTTATTTGTGGCATCAAAGATTAGTGAGAAAGGGCAGATCTTTGCTTTGAGCTGTGGTGTGATGATACCGACATAGATCATCCAGCTGCTGTATCGCCTCCGCAGATTACAGAGAACCGAGGCTTCATTCAGGTGTGTGAGCATGGCCATGTCCTCTATCATGTCAAACTTCGGAGGGTTCATCTGTTGAATGTCATCCTGCTTGACAGTTAGACACTGCAGATTGAGAGACATTTACACACACAGTGAGAACAAGGGCACAGAACCCAGAGGACAGGAAAACACTGCATATATCGAGAAAAGATTCCCCAGCTAACAATTTTAGGTTGTAAGAACATTTTACTAACATTTTCATTAAATAACAAAATGTTATTTAGAAAATTCCAGGAACGTGCAAAACATTCAGTTTTTAAGTCATGGTATTAAAGTTATTGCTTGGTTATAAGAACGATATTTAAACATTTTTATATTCTGTAACGTTTTAAAAACGTTTTATTAACTACTGATGAATAACATTTTGATATGTATATTAGATAAATAACATTATAAAGTGTTCTACTTTACTGAAACAAAGTTTTTCAAAACTTTCAGAGAACTTTTATTGAACGTTAGCAAATGTTCTGAGAACGTTCCCTGTTAGCTGGGTCATCTCTAAATAAGAAGCACTATTACTATTATGCAAAAGTTTGTTGAACGCAATTGTTCAAACTTAATCGTGCTTATTTGTTCGTCTTACAAATCAAATTTTACTAAATTGTAAAAGTCTTACCCTTCCATCCGTCGTTTCAACCATGACTTTATCACCATCGATCTCTTTGATTTCTATCTCAATATACGCCTCTTTATCATCCGGTATCCAAGCGCGTTTCTTTCCTGCGCACAAGAGACGCTGCGGTCAATAACATCTCCAGACCCCCATAAAGTGTTTCATTTGCTTCAGTCCATGAATTCAATGCTAAACTCATTTGACATGTCGTTTTCAACATAAACGGGTTAAGTAACATGCAATTACGAACACCTAAATCCGACGCGTAAACAGCGGCACATATTTAAAGAAAAAATTAAGTGTTTGCCTCCGTTGTAAAACACTTTAAAAAGTGGCTTTAAGAAGTCACTTGAAAATGTTTTGTCTGCAGACTACCATCAAATGCCACCGTTTGCGCTGCCAAAATCTCCAAGTCGCTTTTGCGGAGAAACGGCGCAGCTTCTCCAAACTCCGTCATATCCAAGAGTCTTGCCATGATAAATCCACTGCTCCGTTACGCACCGAAGATCCGATTCAACTTCACTTTCGAGAAACCTTCAAAGAAAGCAAATATTTCCTTTAAATGAACAAAATGTACTTTAATTACAGAGAGAATTCGTGTGTTATAAAATAATGACAAAATTTAAAAAACATGAAAGAAAAAACGCACCATTTCCTGTTATTACTAATAAAATCTGTCAACTATGCTAGAGGGGTTGTATTAATTGATAAAACAAGTTTTATTATTAAAAAAGTTTTATGTATTTTTATCATTCGTCTTATTATAGTAGTACAAACAAATGTTTACGGTCATATTTTGGTAACTGACCTTAATGCGGACTGAACGGGTGGAGTGGCCGGAGCGGCGCGGACTCTTTTTATTATCTCCTCCAAGGTCATGGTCACAGAAATTATCATGTGTCACCTCCTCCATCGCCTATTGGTGCTCACTGTGTGTCCAAAGTGACACAAAAGGGCAAGCCGCATTTTTATCTTTACCCAAACCTAAGCTTGGTTATTTTTATAGCAGCATTACATTATGTGATCTAAGTGAAAAGTATTGATATTAAAAGATCCACTTGTTTAATAACCACCATCAAATGTCTAGTCGCATCACCATAACGTGCGTAATTACGCATTAACTTAACCCTCTTAATTTTTTGGCTATGGGCAATAATATGTTATAATTACATTTTTTTCCCTAAAATCTTTTTAAGTTAATGTTTATTTCGCAGTTTTATTTTGTTTTGTAACACCAGCAAACATCTGAGCGGCTGTGGTTACATCAGATTCCCTGTGGTCCCACTTGGATAAAGGTGACAGCGATCCACTCAGCGGCAACAAGCAACACCCTTACCACAGCCTCTTATCATCTCTGCAATAACTCATCAACAATTCTCTCCTCAACATACAGTACAAGTATTGGGTGATCATAATGGCCTTCTCTCTTACTCTAATTGCTTGTTTGCGGAATCCTTTGTTGTAAACGCCAGTGGACGGAGGCCTGCCATTGTGTGTGTGGCCACGGTAAGTGCAACCCAAGACGAAATGACTAAAGAGTCCCTTGTGCTTGAAATGATACGGGGCGCTATAAATACAGAGCAATATTAGCCACGATGCACTGCCCTTAATGATAATAGCAACATAATTGAGAAGGATGTTCTCTCCGCTAAAGAAACGCACAGGCTCAATTTTGTGGACGTGTAAAAACAACAAGCAAAAAAGTCTACCTACCTACCTGTTTATCTATCTATCTATCTATCTATCTATCTATCTATCTATCTATCTATCTATCTATCCACCTGTCTGTCTGTCTATCTGTCTATCTATCCCTTATAGCTTTAACCATGCTAAAAGTGTTGTTTTAATCACAGTTTTTCTCACAGATATTAAAGCTATAACTTAGTTTAAAAAGTACTGTAAAAAATATTAGACTAAATGTATCAAAATTAAAAATATTATCTTAAGTCAAAAAAGTAAAAAACTGATTTCAAATAACTGACTCGACCTAACTATGTTAGATGATGAGACAAAAATTAAATAAGATTTTACATCTGCAACCACAACTATTAATTCAACAACCCACTTCACACCAGACGCACATTGGCGACATACAAAATAGCAGGTGTGGTGTAGAACTTTCCAGACAAAGTGCTTAAATAACAAGCCTAAATTCAGCGTAGTATGGTGTCAGTGCAGTAAATGAGCATGCTGGAGAGAAGCGTCTCTTTTACACACCAGCCCCAGCGGATCTGACCTTGCGATCGGTGACCTTGTATGTGGAAAAGGGCTAAAGACTGTGGACCAAAAGAGGAGTGGGCTCATAGTGTCCCGATATAGACAAGAATACTCCATCCCTGCCTCATGCCACATTCCTGACAGAGTGCAACAGACAAAAGGATCTAATGTTAAAGACAAAGCACTACTACTCTGCTCAGTGTTTGAGAATGACAACTCAACTAATATAATAAATACACACTGAATGTAAAATAAAATCACATTTCGCTCGGCATATCACAGCATCACAATCAATCAGATTTCGTAATATGCCATAAATCATGTTTGTAGTTACTATTACAATTGATATTGTTGTCATGTTTTAAAAATCTAAGAACAGGTTAGTGGACTAATTACAATTACAAATGCTATAGTTGATCTTTGTTGATGGAACGATCTCTTGGCACGTCATGGAGTGTTGAACTGATGACTGAAACTTTCTTGCGCTTTGGTTAGATATAGCAGACCAGTTGAGGGCTATTCTGGGACGCTTCATAAGTGGGGCAGCTGGGATATGCACAGCTTCACTTGCTCCACTGTACATAGAAAAATGTTGACAGATAAAACGTGAGAGATAAAGTAATCGTAGGCGCCTGTAACATTCAAAGCCAGTGTTACAAATGCAATATTTAGGAAAATAACATAACTTTGAAGCAGCCACAGTATTCCCATAATATCTTGAAAGATCTCTCAAGGAGCTCAGAATGAGCTGAACCTTTCTGAACCACCCAGAGTTTAGTGCTTGCATGGATGTTGTTGTGTTTATCTGTACATTTATCTGTTGTTTCCAAAAACAGTTGAGTTAAGTTAGATCACCCAGATTTAAACAGGGATTCCTGGAATCAAAGTTTCGATTGCAGTTGGGTCACAGTTGGTTTAGATCATCGTGCACCAGATGCCAGCAGGCTTAGACACTGAAACGGAGGGAGGCTGAGATTTACAGGCACCCACAAATGTGTACACGCTTTTATGGCGATAGACCACCATTCATACGCACCTAATTTGTCATGTAAGACCTGATAATTCATATAAACGCACGGTGGTAATAGAAACAGTAAAGTATTTCAGTATTTTGATTAAAACACCCGGGCTCTGCCAAGCACCTTTAAAGGAGAAACCAGTAGGTGCCAGCTAGCATTGTAGCAGCCACTCCATTCAGTTCAACCCTTGATTCTCGGCTAATCGCTATGATGGTTCGCAAAACCTTTCGCCAACTGTGCAGCCTCTGTCGCGTGTAATAAATCCATCCAAAAGGAGACAGGGAAGCATTTTGAGGAGACAAGAGTTAATGCTCTAGCTTTGAGATAATCTGACTCAATACCCCAAGCAGTAACCAACACAAACACACAGAAAGAGGCAATGACAGAATGAGCCAATTAGCTATTTAGCAAGTGGTTGGTTTAGAGTCTCTGTCCCTGTGGTTCCAGACAATAGACTGCTTACTGCATTAAGTTATGGATTTGGCCTTTGTTGGAGATACCAGTATATTTAGCTGTTTTCTATTTATGCTTTATGGAGGCATACCTTCACTCTGTTATCTCATCTGGTGGCACAGTCGCAGGGTTTTATCTAAACCGGTGCAGACATGCGGTCGCATTTGGGATATCGCAACAATCCAAGTCTCATTCCAGTTATGAGTTTAGCATCCCCAAGCTTCTTTATTGTTGCAAAATTTAACCTGCGCTTTTTATCCGACTTGATGATGTTATAATTTTACAGCGTGATTTATAAGCTATAAGCTTTATAATTCAAAAGTTCCCCAATTAGAACATGACAGTATGTGTGCTTAGAACCACAGAGGCCTTTTAAAGGGACTGAATGGAGATTCTTTATGGAAGGTGGTGACGAGGTTCTGTGCGAGAAACGCTGCTCCTCTCAGGGGTGTTTTGGTGGGGTATATCATGTTCTGTAAACTTATTATACAGTTATCAAAAACATTCTCGCTGTACTGCTTGTAGATGTTTTTAAATGTTATATTTCATATATCAAAACTGCTATTCTTAAGTAGTTTATGGCATATTTTATGCTATATAAAACGTTATAGAATGTTTAAATAACATTTATTTATTTGGCTTTTATCCGACTTACAGTGAATTCAATGTATACATACTGTGTGTATGTATGTGTATATATATA